>BMAO01002970.1:0-91220 GCA_019973975.1 Trichonephila clavata
TGTTTTTTCTCTATCAGGCGTACAGAGTTTTAAATTTGCCAGGGATGTTTCTTTTGTTTGAGCAGAAATCCAGATTACGGAGACGTAAAAAGAAAAATATACTTCCGTTTTAAAAAATTTCCTCCTTATCCTTTTTAAATGAATAGGCAAAGACGATAAGAATATTTTCAATGCAATCGGCGCTTAATTTTAGGACTTAGAAATTAATTTTAAAAAAGAAGAGCGTGGAAAGCCACGTGATAGAAGTGAAACTTCTTTGGCGACGTTGGCCATAAATGCAGTAATAGATCCAATTACATTAAACTGCTGAGATAACTTTAATCAAATAAAATTCAAACTTCATTTTTATTGTATGAAAATATTTTTATTCGATTTTCTGCATCATCATTTTTTAAGAAAGACACAATAGGTGTGGGTAACTAAAAGAGGATATAAAATCCTCGATTGTAGTCAATCAAGAAAATGTGAGAAAACTGCATCAACCGTGGTTCCGTATATTGTTTTTCCTTCTCTAGAATCAGTATTCACTGTCAAATTCAGTGTTCGTTTCAAGAATACAATGAGTGCCTTTGCTTCTTCTGAAGCAAAATTAACATTAAAGTCTCCAGTTAAGATAATCGGCTTTTCATCATCTTCGGATCCAATGATTGCAGCAGCCTCTGATGTGTACAGCATTAAAACTTTATGGATAAAGATGATAAAACTGCGACAGAACTACCTGGTGATGTATAGATTTTTGCCAGGAATTGCTGCTAGTTTTGCTTTTTTTCCTTTCACGAAACTCTTTTCCTCTTTTTGCATTTATTCCAGGCTATCTGACCAGAATTTGTTTTGATCAATGGAAATAAAAAAATTAAAAATATAAACTTAATGCATCACTAACAGAAGTTACTGTGTTTGTTTACAAGACGCTATCCGTAGCGATTCTGGCGCGAATGTTAGTGACATATACACAATGACCCAGACATTCCTGTAACGGGAAGAGTCAAAAAATGGCAATATTTTGGGTGCGTTTATTCGTTAAAAACGGCACGTTTATTACACAAAAACTACGAAAATACGCCACGCGAGTTCGTTATGTGAGTAGCAAGGGTACCCACTTAATGTCACCAATACCTAAGCACCTTTCGTTTATAGCAGCAAGATATACTTTTGATGCACAATTCCCCCTTAGCAATCATCCAACTTTTTCACAGATATGACGCAAGTCACGTGGTGTACCTCCCACCCCTCTCTTTTCCTCCCGCTCGCTATCTCCTCACCATAGCGACGTTTTTGGGAGGGATGGAGGGAATCACTACTTCCGTTCGCTTTTTCACTATTACGCAAAACTGGGTAAATTTTCCATTCACTCCTGTCCGCAAAGAAGTTTCACTTCAAAAACAATATGTTATTGAACCCCGATTTAACCTGTAAGTCTGACAATAGTCTTCTAACCCTTTCTCGATGAAATCTGCCACTTATACAAAAAAAAAAAATTTCTTCTGTTCCGGGCAAAAAAATGTCATTTGAAAAAAAAATCCAGTTTTTTTGTAGTACAATCTAATTTAAAAAAAATTTCAGCTGCTGAAATGATTTGTTATTTCGGGGTTTAATATTCGTAAAATAAGGGAGAGGGGGACTTCATTTTAATTAGAGAAAGAAAATTCGTTTAAATCGCGAAATTCCTTAAATAGGGGTTCTTTAAATCGGAATCCCACTGTATATTCACTCAAGAGCCAAAACATTATGACCACCTGTAACGAGTGGCCCACCTTTGGTGCGCAATACAGCTTCAACCCGCCTTGGCATGGATGCCACAAGTCCTTGGTAGATGGCCGGAGACAGATTGTATCAGATGTTTAAGCAACGGTCACGCAAATCCGAGATATTGCGAATTGGTGGTGTTGAAGTCTGAACTGCCGTTCCATGACATCCCAAATGTGTTCTATCGGATTGATATCCGGTGAGTTAGGCGGCCAGGACATTAACTGGAATTCAGCATCATGTTCCCGGAACCACTCCAACACAATTTTAGTCTTATGACACGGGGCGTTGTCTAGTTGGAATATTCCACTTCCAGCTGGAAAAACAGAGGCCATGTAAGGGTGCAACTGGTCCGCAATGATGTTCAGATACCCTGTAGCATTCATGGTCTAATCTACCACAACCACGGGTCCCAGAGACGTCCAAGAGAACGTCCCCCAAAGCGTAATACCGTCACCACCGGCTTGTGTATGACCTACTGTACATTAAGGGAACAACTGTTCGCCTGGAAGACGGCGTGATGAATGACAAACCGTGATTCATCTGACCCGGCAACTATCTCCCACTGATCCATGGACCAGTCGCGATGTTCCCGAGCCCAGCGCAAGCACAGATGGCGATGACGCTTGGCCAGCAAAGGCACACGAGTGGGACGTTGGCTGCGTAGCCCATATCCAACAGTGTCCGCTGAACAGTGTGCTCCAATACTATTCTACTTGGCCCTGCATTGTATTGGGCTGTCAGCTGAGCCACTGTCTGGCTCCGGTTTTGCTTCACCATGCAAGACAGTCTCCGACGACCTTTATCTTTGATAGCGTGTGGACGTCCAACACCATGCCGTCTACTGCTTATTTCACCGTCATTCATCCACTTTGCATAAGTACTAACAACTGTAGATCGCGAACAACCCACGAGTCGTGCAGTTTAAGAAATACTTGTTCCGAGCCATTCTAATCTGCCCTCTATCAAAGTCGCTTAGATCCGCAGTCTTTCCCATCACACACAGAAGTAAGTGAAAGAATGATTCTTCAGACTCTCCAGCAGCAGTTAAATACCACTTCCACCTGATCACGTGCCTTCCACGTCATACAGGAGAATTCATTGCAAAATGTAGGGGGTGGTCATAATGCTTTGGCTCTTGAGTGTATGTATATATAACTTTAAAATAACCATCCTGACCAGACCCTAATCAGTGCCCATTAAGTAACGAAACTGACTGCTTTTAGTTTAAAATTTTTATAGTATACACACTGATAGAGCAGACTTCCTGAATCTAAAAAAAAAATTTGTTTTTTGTTTCTAGTTTCGTTAGAGACAAAGTTATGGATAGTTAATTACAAAGCGGAAGGGGTGATTCCTATACCGGAAGTAATCGATTAAAATGGTCACTTTCGGTTGTGTTTACTTTTGGATGAGTAGTTTTATCAACAGTAGAAGGAGGAAATTTTTAAAAAGAACACAGAAGAGGAAAAAGAAAGTAGCTGCAAATGAGAAAGTACAGAAACTATATACAATGTAAAAATCTAATAAGATTTTAAAGATTTAAAACAATGACAATTTGCTGCTCTTGTGTGTACGTTTTAAAATGCATTTTCTCGATTCCTCTTGACATTGACGACTTGACATGTAGCGAAGTTGATGCATGTTAAATCTGCGTGGCTCAAAGCCCTAACGTTGGCGTTGTGTGGAAGTTTGGAGAATGGAGTGCTAGCTCAGATGTCGTCCTCGTCATCTGGTCGAGGCTCAAATTTATGAGAACTTTTCTGAAAGCTTTCATGTTGATCCTATGTTCAATCAATTCCTTTTTTAACCTAACACAGTTCATGTCAAAATTAATATTTATCAAAATTTTGGTCCAAATTCTTCTGAGATTTCAAGCACATAATCTTATAGAACACATAAGGAAAAAAATATATTTATTATTTCTGTAACCGATTATATACTTTCAAAATTTATTTAAAAAAGTAACAAAAGTTATTCTGAAGATTTTTTTTTTTTCAAAATTTTTGCAATTTACATTTAAGGCGTCCGATTACCCTAAAATTGTGAATTTTGCCAAACATTGACAAATTGCTTTTATGATTTTATTTTATAGACCATCTTATTAGCTTTATAAAAATACCAAGTTTATTATTTCCCGTTCACTAGAACCCAAACTACAAGTGTTTTAGTAAAAGCAGATGCCATTACTTTTTAAGCAAGGTATACTTTAAACGCGCGTTTTACTCGAAATGTGTTTTTTTTTTAAATGCTCAAAACAAGAATTGCTCAAAAAGGTTTGAAAATAATGATCTGAAATTTTTTGTGTACGTTCTGTATAATAGTAGCAGTATTTAAACTTTCAGATTTATCAATCACTGTTTTATTACAAAATGTACAGTATAATCACTGTTTTTATAAGCAATTTCATATAATAACTAAGATAAAGTGCTCTAGTTTTTACAAAGAAAAATCAAAATAATTCTTATCCTGAAGGTCGTTTCAAAAATGAATAACACACCCATCAGAATTGAAAAATTATTTATAAACCTTTGGTACAGAATGGGCCGCGTTTATGTTATTTTTTGTCAATTTTTACCCATTTTAGTAACAATAATTTCTTTTTCTCCTCTTAATTTTAGGGTATTTTTCTTAAAATGTACTAAGCAAATCTAAAAACAATAAAATAATCCCCATATCTCAATTATTTTTTTAGAAAAAGTTGTCGCAAATAGTCGAATACCTTAATTTTTTAAAAAACATTATTTGTTTTAAAAAAAAACCTTTTTAAATTAATTAAAATAATAACTAATAGACTTATTTTTAGACCAAACTTTTTAATGATACCATCAGTTACAGTGAGTAAAAATCTCTGTGATTGATTGTGTTAGAAAATAATTTATTTTGGTCAACTTTGCAACAATTTCAGAAATTTAAAAAAATAAAATAAATATGATTTTTAATATTTAATATACTTCTAATGTTAAAATGGTCATTTAAAAAAAGATGTATTCTTTCGTCTGGTGGCCAGAACAGTTCTCTATCTCGAGTATCATTTTCATCTTCAGATCGAATTTCAAAATTAGGGGGCGTATTGTATACATAAAAGCAGAGATTTAACTGGAATATAAATAGTCAGCTGGAGCATAAACAGTGAATTAAAGAAAGTATTTTATGTAACTGGTCTCTCGAAAAATACTAAAATCTCTCATTTTTTTCCAACTTTCATACATATGTGTTTATTTATGTGTGTGTTGGTTGGATCCTATTTTAATTCACTGCTTGGCGTCGGTTCATTTTTAACGTAATACTGAGCGATACGTTCGCCAAGGCTAACTACCCTTCTTCTTACGCATAAGACTAGTGACCAAAAGTAACATTATCTCATGGCAAACTTACTTGGCAAAATTTTGGCACAATTTTAAAAATTGTCATCAAGCAGTACACCCAAACAAGCTTTTACCGTGCTTTTGTTCGAAAAATACGAAAATGAACAGTTTTTGAGCTGTTAAAGTCTTCTGGCAATTTTAAGGTATTAACTACAAAGCTACACGGAAGGTATTGGCAACGAACCTCGCAATGCTGAACTTTGGCTAAGGTATTCGACTATTTGAGACAAATTAAAAAAAAAAATGGAGATATGGGAATTTTTTTGTGGTTTTTAGATTTCTTTAGTACATTTTAAGAAATGCTAAAATTAAGAAGAGAAAAAGACATTATTGTTACTAAAATGGAAAAAAATGGGTCCCATTCTGTACCAAAAGTTTATGTAAAAATTTTCAATTCTGATGTGTTGCTACGGTATTCATTTTTAAAGTGACGTGCAGGATAAGAGATATTTTAGTTTTTACAAAAACTAGAGCACTTTATCTTAGTTATTATATGAAATTTATTTAAAAAACAGTGATTATATTAACATAAGGGACCGTAAATTTTGTAATAAAACAGTGATTGATAAATATGAAGGTTAAAACACTTCTACTACTACACAGAACATACACAAAAAATTTCAGTTCATTATTTTCAAAACTTTTTGCCCGTTTGAGCATTTTTAAAAAAAAACACACTCACACTTTTTGAGTAAAACCTGTTTTTAAAGTATAGCATCTTGCTTAAAGTAATGACATCTGATTTTACTAAAACACTTGTAGTTTTTGTTCTAGTGTACGGAAAATAATAAATTCTGAATTTTTATAAAGCTAATTAAATTAGATGGCCTATAAAATAAAATCATAAAAAAAATTGTTAACTTTTGGCAAAATTCGGAATTTTAGGGTAGTCGGCGGCGAGCGGCGAGAATGACACTCCAGCTGGCATCTTACTCTTCAAACTTTCACACTATACCAACGTCAGGACTTTGATCATCGACAGATTTAACGTGCATTGCTCCCGAACACGGCAGGTCTTCAGCGGTGACTCGAACTCATGGCACACCGCCTATGAGTCCGGTACCTTGACCTCTAGGTTACCGAGGTCACTCGATTGCAAAAACACCCTCACAAGTTCGCAATTTTGACCACTCAGTTACACAATTTTTGACTAACAAAATTCATAACTTGTACACGTAAGCCAAATAGAACATAGATTCAATTATTTAAAAAAAAAAGAAGACGAACAAAAGTAATTTTCTTAAGAAAACATTTAAAAAAACAAGTGTTGTAATGTTAAATATTTTTATAAAGCCCCAATCTACATAATTTAACATTAAGCACAATTAAACTCGATTTCGGAAGAGTTCTCGAAATAATGAAATTGTTCTCAGAAGAGATTAATGAATTCCGCTGAACTACGTGGTGCCTCAGTGGCGGAGAACAATGCTAATCAAATGGTCTTAATTTGCATTTATTTAGTTAGTCTGAACCTTGACATTGACTATTAACTTGTCTGTAAATATCATCATTTCGAATCTGCCACTTTGAGTATTCAATACATTAGTAATGTTTCGTGATCGTCTTTCAAATACAGGAAAAGGTCAGCGCGATTGACAGGCAGGTTTCGTTGAAGTAAATTGTAACCTATTCTGGAATTCTCAAGTAATTATAAAATAGAGTTTTTTTTTCCTAACAAGAAACAAATAACCTACACCTAGAAATCTACAATATCACAGATTCAAAATTATGACAAATAATGTGGGCCCAAAAATTCAAATCCATTGTTAAAATTGACTGCCTTAATATTGCGAATTTTGCGAAAAATTTACAATTTTTTTTTATAGATCATCCGATTAACTTTATAAAAATACCAAGTTCATTATTTTCCGTTCATTAGAACAAATATTACAAGTGTTTTAGTAAAATAAGATGCCATTACTCTAAGCAAGATGTCATATTTTAAAACGCGTTTTACTCGAAAAGTGTTTTTTTTAAATGCTCAAAGGGGGCAGCGATTGCTCACAAAGTTTTGAAAATAATTGACTGAAATGTTTTGTGCATATTCTGTATCATAGTAGAAGTGTTTTAATCTTCAGATTTATCAACCACTGTTTTATTACAAAATTTATAGTCCCTTATGTGAATATAATCACTTATTTTAAGCAATTTTATATAATAACTAAGGTAAAGTGCTCTAGGTTTTGTAAAAATTAAAATATTTACTATCCCGAAAATCATTTCAAAAATGAATAACATAGCAACACATCAGAATTTAAAATTTGATCATTGTTACAGAATGGGCCCCGTTTAAGTTATTTTTTGCAAATTTTTACCCGTTTTTTGCCATCTTAGTCATACTAATTTCTCTTTCTGTTCTTAATTTTAGCATGTTTTTCTTAAAATGTACTAAACAAATCTAAAAACAACGAAAAAACCCCCATATTTTCATTTTTAAAGAGAAAAAGTTGTCGCAAGTAGTCGAATACCTTAAGCAAATGAAATGTATATTCCCTGTCAAACGTTTGATTTCCATGTGGTTTTTCCTGGATCGTCCTTCTGTAAGCTAGGAAGAATTTCTTGAAGTTTCTAAAGTTTTCTCGACAAATAACCATCATAGAATATTCTTGATTTTTCTGCGTATATTTATTTTTGACTTCAAATTCGATGACAAAATCTTTCTCCATATTAACGTTATTGAAAGAGAATTTTTTCTGGACCTTCAAACAATCTTTTCCAGTCCCAACACCCTTTCGACAGATGAGCGAGACAACTTAAATCTTCCGTAACAGTATGTACAGAATAACCTAAGTTTATGATGCTAAGAGAATATGGCCACCAACCCAGAATATTTAAGAGATAAAATATAGATTAAACCTAAAGAATAACATTACTGATAAATGTAATAGCAGAAATAAAATTAAAAAAAAAAAAACAGAATGTGACCTTTAGCAGAATATTAAAGATAGAGATGAAAGAATTTTAAGAGGTGTAATTTGTTATATACTTTATAGTGCCTTTAAAAAAAAAGGCAATAAAGAAATAGTTTAGGTGATAAAGACATAAAGATATTAACATTTTAAAACGTCGTTGTGGATTTTGTGCCGTCATCAAATTTGCGAGGATATTTTTGTTCAACATGCAATCTTTTTATTTTAAATGCTATCTATAAAATCGAAACATATTACCAAGTTGTAAGACTTAAGATTTTTTTTTTAATTTGCTCAAATTTTTAAATAACAATTTTGGAGATTTATTTGCCAGGGCACATAATTTTTTATTATATTCCATCTGTTTAGAATTGTAACTAATATTTTAAAATCCAAGACTTAGTTTCCTTTGTAAGTAGTTATTTAAACCAATAATGAGCTAATGATCAGTTGGGCAGTATTTGCTCTTTATCTCTCTTGTTTTTTAATTCAGTCAAAAACTAACACACACACACTTAAAAGAACGAATATATTTGTCAAAATTACTTCGTGGCTATTCATCAGTTCATAATTCCTGATTTTTTTTTTAGTTTATAAATATTCATTAAACTTTCCTTACAAACATTTTTAATAATAATTTAATGCTACTATTCTTGAGTGGTAAATCGAATGTTTTATCGTATTATTATTTAGTATATCGGCACTTACGTATAAGAGTCACCGCAGAAAAATTGGCGCCACGCGAATCAAGCCATGATATCAAAAGAACAAAGATTCTAACATGCTTTATATGAAAAAAAAAGGCCAAATGGCGAGATTCGCGTTGCGCCAATTTGGCTGCGGTGACGCTAATACGCGTAAGTACTAATGTAGTATTTTAAACCAACTAAAATACCCATCGTTGCGTGGAAGATCACTTTTTAGTAAAACTTGGATCTGTGATATTAAAAAAGAAACATGTTAGAAAAAGTGAAGGTTTCTTATCATATCTTCACCATTCCATTAACTAAAAAATAATAAGCAAATAAATAAAACAAAGAAAAAAATACATTGAAAAAGAAATCATGCATTACTTAAGAGTCCCAATAATCTACTCTTTTTCAATTTCTTAAAATTCTATAAAATATGTCATTGAACTCCTCAACGTTAAATTTATTCCGACACACACACAAAATCATCAGCACCTTGGTGAAAGGATCTAACAAAGAACATCTTGAATTCTCCACTAGATTGAGTGCAATTTAAAAATTTAAAAGGGTAGGAAAATATTATTAAATAAAAAATGTATGTACAGTGGACTCTCGATAATTCGAAGTTGAAGGGACCAAAGAAAAACTTTGAATTATCAAAAGGGTAAGAAAAAACTTCCAAAATACAAGAAGTGAAATTTTTTTCCCTAACACATTTAAATTTTTAACAATGTAATAAAACAACAATTGTAAAAAGTACACATTTTATACAGTATAAATATTATACAGAAGTTAAAAGTCTTGTATGAAAAGAATACATTTATGTAATAATTCTCGAACTGGACTCTTTCACGCCCCCACCCAATCTCTTCCATTCCTCTTTGGAAATAAAATTGTTTCGCACCCGGTTCCGCAGACACTATCCCCAAAACTATTGGTCCTTCATGGCAGGGTCCAGTCCGACCTCTGCCCTATTTGATGCCTCATACTATAAGCTACACAGATGAGCCATAAATCGTCATGTCAGTGAGACGCAAAAGACACAATCCTACGCATCTCTTTTTCACAACAGCGGACCATCCTTTCTGGACCAATGTGTAGCAAGGCCACGTGTTAAACGAAAGATATGGACGGCTGACAACAAGTGCGACCAGAACTGTCCGCTAGAAGAAGGAAAGCAATAAATGTGCCTTTTCGCCTGAGAAACCGGAAACACAAAGAAGGGGTTGTAGACTGATGAACATTAAAGGGGCAACGTTACTGGGGAGACACACAGAGACAATACAAAACAAAACACGAAAGCTCCAACCTGTTTGCTACAGGTAAGTGTTCTAATTGTCGTGAGTTTTATAAGATAACTTCAAATTATTGCGTGTTGTAGTCTGGCCAGCCACAGATTTTACTTCAAAATATTGAGTGTACCAAAACGTATTATTTTGTTTCGAGTGAGTGAGTGAATATTAACGTCGCACTGTTCAGCTACACGAGAGCTTTTGGTGACGGACCGCGTAATTTGTAACCATGGTCAAGTGACATGGACGACACCTGAGTTGGCACCCCCTCTCCTAACTATCACACCACACCAACGGGAGGACGTTTGAGTTCTCGACAGATTTAACGTGGATCGCTCCCCTACACGACGGATCTTCAGTACTGGGCTCGAACTCATGACACGCTAGTCATAATCCGATACCTTGACCACTTGGCTACCGCGGCCACTTATTTTGTTTCGAAATATAAATAGTTTTTCTAGGGGCTGAGCATATACTTCGAATTAGCGAGAGTCTACTGTATACATTTGCCAAAAGTAATGGAAATATCGAAATCATTTGACGCCAAAAGTGAGCCAAGAAAGAAACCATATGAATAAGAAATAGGTTAAAAACCCGAAGACAAACATAGCGCACGCAATTGTTTTCTTTTTCTGTTTAATTTTACCTTATTTCTCCAGTCTCATATATTTCTTGAATCTGTAACATGTAAAACAAAGTTAAATATCAATGAATAGGTGCAAAAATAATATATTTTATTACGAGTTTTTTTTTTTTTCAATATTTTTTACAAGAAATTGTTTATGTACAAAATAATTTTTTTAAAAATTAAGCTCATTGCTGGTGAAAGCAGATTGAAGCGCGATAATATAATTATATCATCATCATCATATCCGGCAAGACAGCCCCTCCTGAGCCAGAGCCTTCCTTTGAAGTTGATCTCTCCTTCCCAGCGTATATATTATTATATTTGCGCTCAAAATTTATGTTTTATTAATTAAATTATATATAATTTGCAAAATATTGTTTTTGTTGAAGATGTTTTGCCAAATATATTAATTATTATTTTAAAAGGCTGGAAATTCCGTATTATACCGTCGACTAATTCCTCAACTGAAAAGGCGTCGCCAAATGCAGCGATATAACGGGAAAAGTGGAACACACGCTCGTATATCTGAACGATAATCCTATTCACGAATACATTGACAGCATTTGGTGACGTCTTTTGATTCGGCGATGTTTTTTCGTTAGTCGAAATTGGTTGACGGTATAATATGCAAGTACCCAAAGGCCTAGTCACGAATTGCTTTCTGCAGGTATAACAAATCTTGTTCCAAGTGCTCATTTTTGTGAAAGATGTAGAGTGAAGGTTAGTAAAATGTAAAATGGGATTATCTGTATTAAGCCGTCAGTCGACATTTTGGCGAAGATCTGGAATAATTTTCTCCAATAACTGTGAGTGAGTGAAAATTAACGTCGCAACTTTTAAGCTACACAAGGGTTATCAGTGACGAACCTTGTAATTTGTAACCATGGTCAAGTGGACGACACCTGAGTTGGCACCCCCTCTCCAAACTACCACACCGACGGGGGGAACGTTGGAGCTTTGAGGAATATTTGCTCCACCCCTTTCCTATACGGTTGGTCTTCAGCGGCACTAGGATCGAACTCGTGATACGTCGGCCATGAGTCAGTGACCACTAGGCTACCGTGGCCACATAATTTGCAACAAAGTTTATTTATACAAATCAGAGGCGTAGCTACCGCCGTATCAATGATACTGGGCCCCCAAGCTACAGGAGCCCCAATACGTGTAACTACAGTCCACTAGCACAGTGCTCCCATATCTAAAGAAGGGCTCCGAAGGAATTTTGATACAGGCCCCCCCCCTAAGAGCTGGCTACTCCAGTGATACAAATAATTAAATTTAAATTACATTTCATTATTTAAATTATATTATTTTAATTAAAAAAAAAGCTACATTTTAAATAGACGGAATATTTATGGAAAACTATATTACTGATGCAATGACTTATCTGTTTTTAAATAAATAGACATATTGTGCACATTAACGTGTTTCTTAGTTAGAATGATCCAGGGGCCTACCGCTGTATCAGCCGCATCAATGATACTGGGCCTTCAAACTACAGAGGCCCCAGCACATGTAATATTTTCACACTTTCAAATAAATTTTATTAATGCGATCATTTTTATTTGTTTTCCAAAAAAGGGCTCCTAAGGAATTTTGATACAGCGCCTACTCAGAACTAGCTAAGCCAGTGGAATGATTAAGCAAATTTGCGTGTACTCCAATATATTCTGTTTTTTAGAAAAATCTGTCAGAAATTTGAATCCTTAAGAAAAAACAAATAAGTAAAATAAAACAACACACGCATTTGCAAGGATATTGTGTCCAAGTATGCACAGAAATGTTTTTCTATTATTGGCTGTATGTCATGGCTTTTGACGACGGTTTCTGATTTGGCAAAAACAATCGACGAACTAATACAAAAGTACTATAAAGTCTTACTTCTCCTATTGATGGAATCAAATGATGACCTTATAAACATTTTATAGTGATCTTTATTCCCGCAGGTCATTCTTTTGTGTGCAAGAAGTAAAACTTATATTCAAGAACGGAAATAGCATGTGAACTTTCAGGTGAATCTTATAGCAATAACAAGTCACAAAACAAAAGACCACAAACAATAATCTGATACTTTGAAATCATAAAAAAAGAAATATACTGTTGAACTCTTCAGAATTCTTTGTTTGAATCGAAATAACATCCAACTCGTTTTACGAATGGGAGAAGTCTTCTGAATGTGTTACGGTTCGATTGACATATCGAAGGACTTCTTTTTTTTTTAGAAAAATTAACATGATAAAATCTTTTATTAATAAAAAAAAAACTCGGAAAGTTCCAGTGGGAGTTAGCTGTGATGCGTAAACACACAAAAATAGGAGAAACGATTACTTTTTCATATTGGATTCCACTTTAACCTCTTTAGATTAGATATTCAGTTTTATGCGTGATCTCCAAATATAAATGATTTAACACTTTTGTGGGTCATTTATTTCTCTTTTGAATTGCTCGCAGTCTTTTATGTCTTATTAACAATTAAACAATAGCATTTAAGAAAATATATTTTATTTTGCCGAATTTTATATTTACATTTAGATTTTAGGGGTGGGAAGAATACTTCCGAAAGAATCATTCACAGTCACAGAGAAAATTAAATGTAATGGTAATTATGTGCCATGAAAGGAGGAGAAGCATGTTGGAATGCACAAAGGGACATCACATGTAGCGGGTCCTCTTTTCTTGTCCCTTTCTGCTACATTTCCTACATCGTCTATAGTTGGAAATCATCTTCGGCATAAAATTTCCCACACTGGCTAAGCGCACATCATCCGTAACTATACACATTTCCCCCCTTTTTAGGGGAATATCCGTCTAATAGATGAGGAGCTAATGCTATAGGAAACGTTACCTGATCTGAACTTCTGTTTCTTGGCCATCTTTGGCATATGATTTCCCACACTGGCTAAGCGCACATCATCCGTAATGATACATTTTTTTCTTTGGAAGCTAGCAGGACGTTTTTCCCTTTTTTAGGGGAATATCCATCTATCAGATGAGGAGCTAATGCTATACGGAATGTTACCTGATCTGAACTTCTGTTTCTTGGCCATCTTTGGCATATGATTTCCCACACTGGCTAAGCGCACATCATCCGTAACTATACATCTTTTCTTTGGAAGCTAGCAGGACGTTTTTCCCTTTTTTAAGGGAATATCCGTCTATTAGATGAGGAGCTAATGCTATACGGAATGTTACCTGATCTGAACTTCTGTTTCTTGGCCATCTTTAACTTATGATTTCCCATATTTTGGCTAAGCGCACATCATCCGTAACTATAAACTTTTTTCTTTAGAAGCTAGCAGGACGTTTTTCCCTTTTTTAGGGGAATATCCGTCTATCAGATGAGAAGCTAATGCTATACGGAATGTTACTTGATCTGAACCTCTGTTTCTTGGCCATCTTTGGCATATGATTTCCCATATTTTGGCTAAGCGCACATCATCCGTAACTATAAATTTTTTTCATTGGAAGCTAGCAGGACGTTTTTCCTTTTTTTAGGGGAATATCCGTCAATTAGATGAGGAGCTAATGCTATACGGAATGTTACCTGATTTGAGCTTCTGTTTCTTTTTTTCACTTACCACAGTTTGAAACTATTTATGATGGCAAAGTCCATAAGAAAATAAAAGATACGCGCGTGCGATGCCGCCGTTTAACAGATATTCTTAATTGGTAACTTTATTTTCTTTGATCGAAGCGATCAACCCATCCCATGACATCGTTATGTACAGAGACAGCTTTTGGACAAGGTACTTCTTCTTTAGTACCATCCTTTTTTGTCCGGTTTACAGATTGGCTAATCGCAGTAGCACAAAACTGAAGCGGGAATTAGTCTTCCCATCGTTATAATAACAAGGCAAGATATTATAATGGGTTTTGCGCTTCCCACAGGTGTATTTTGTAAGATCATGTAGATGGGAAGTAATCTCCCGAAGGCCCACGAAAGGGTTAAAATACCTTATTCCCACTGCCAACACACGAAAGGACGATCCTATGCATAGTAGTCTGATAGGACCTTCGATTAACGATGTTCTACAAGTAATTTTCGACTTTTTCTTTGTAATTTACTCTCTACTTTATTTTAAATTTAGTCTTTTAGAGGCTTGCATGTGCTTTCTTCTGTAACTGTCGTGGTTCCGAGCTCGCGACCTGCAACATTTTAATCAAATCGCGTGTTCCACTTCTGATACTCCACAAAATGCCTATCGTGCGGGATTGATGCGTATTAAGTTTGTCGGGATTCAAAATCCTTGCGTTGGCGTGGCGTAAATGTGAAAAGTGGGGTACCAATTAAAGTGTCGACCTCGTCATCTCGTTTTTCTGTATTTTCTTGCTCTATCTTGCTTTGATCAATTAGAGGAAAAGGCCTGTTTCTTCTCCACGAGTGTTGATGATGATTAAGAGACAGGTTAATTCTAAAACTGAAACATATTTATCTTTTATTGCCCCGTAAACCCCACCCTTGAGAGTCTACTTCTGCAAAATTGGTTTAAGCGAATTTCTACTCAACAAATGAAATATGCTTGCCCGATTTCAAGTCTGTAGGTGCAACAGCTAAAAAAAAGGTTTTTTTTTTTAATCTTTGATGCTCATGCAACCCTTGATAGTCGATTTCAGCAAATCCGTTCTCAGCGGAGCTCTACTCAACTGAAGAAATATGCTTACCAAATTTCAATTCTGTAGATCTAATAATTTAAAAACGAGAATTTTTATCTTTTATACCCCCCTCCCCCCGCTCATATCTCGGTATACCCTGTTTTTAAATGTTGCTAAATCAGAAGATGTCTTCAAAATCAGTGCTTCTCGAACTTTCAATATCTGCGACCCCATTTTCAATCATAATTTCCATCACGCTCTCCCCCCCCCCATATAAAATAACAATGAATTGAATTCAATAATAATGTACTTTGACGCTAAATCTACAATACAACTTGAATTATAAACCGTACAAGATCATTATTAAATTTTGTATATATTACTTTAAAGTAAGAAATTTTAGGTAAGTTACTTTTAAGCAGGATAAGAGTTTTATGTTTAATTCTAATTTTTAAATTGGAACAGATAACAACAAAATAATTTTTAATAAAATTAAGTATTTATTTTCTCAACCCCCCTTTTTCCATCCATTCCAAATCCATCCGGATTTTCTCTTGTGGCTGCTTTGAAGACAAATATAGATCTCAGTTAAATATAGAAAAAGAAATTAGAGTGTCAATTTCTAATATATTAAACCTTCCTTTTAAAAGCCACAATGGGAATCACTAGTAATAATTAAACAATCTTAATTTTGTATTGATAAGTATCAAGTACATTTGCAAAACAAAAACATTTATAAGTATACTATATCAGTGCAAATGTGTATCTTATTTTTTTAATATATCAAAATGTATATTTTGTTTTTTGTTTCCTTTTAGTATATTGATAATTTTTAAATAATCTTTATTTCCGACTTTTCGATATGCTCGCGCCCCTTACGTAGGGTTGTCATGCCCCCTTAAGGGGGGGGGGTCCCGAAAGTTTGAAAAACACTGCTTCAAATGCAACAAACGTTTTCTCAACATTAGCGGGAACGGTCTTTCACTATTGGCTGCATATCACGGAAGTGGCGTAACGGAGAACATTTGGCCCCCCCCCTGCAAAATTAGGTTTTGGGCCCCCAAGCTGAAATTTGCAAAGAGTAGGTTCTTGACAGCAGTCCGGCCTTGGGCCCCCTATAACCCTGGGCCCTTCCGCAATGCAGGGGTGTACGTTACGCCACTGTATCACGGCATTTGTCGACTTCGAACACACAAACTCTATCTTAAACAAGGCGATTTTAGAAAAAAAATTCACTGAAAATTGAAGTTTTTTTGGGGGGAAGGGAGCGGAAATATGCTTTTTGAAACGCTAACGAAACTCCCTGCAAAATTTTGGAAAAATACGATCAAATGTGTAAATTTTTAAAAGCCCCCCCCCCCCCCCCCGAAAAAAAAATATGCAAGCATTCAAATTTATAAATCAGCTTAAAATTAATAATTTTTTATCGGTTACTTTTGTTTTTTGTCTAGTACTTGAAACAGTCTCTAATTTTTTTTTTTTTTTTTGTCTAGTTTATGAAATAGTACTTTATTTTCATACGTCTCAAATGAAAGGCGTTTTTATACAAAGGCAATGAATATTAAAGAAATAACAATTTAAAAGATTCATCTTCTCTTTTTCATACAATAGAGAAGACAAGAAAGTGTATCTATTCCTTGAATTCTTATTCATTATTCTGTTTTATTTAGCCTGTACACTTAAGGTATTCGACTACCCAAAAATTGTGAATTTTGCCAAAAATTGACAATTTTTTTTATGATTTTATTTTATAGATCATTTTATCAGCTTTATAAAAACACCAAGTTTATTATTTTTCGTTCACTAGAACAAAAACTACAAGTGTTTTAGTAAAAACAGATGTCATTACTTTAAGCAAAATGTCATACTTTAAAATGCATTTTACTCTGTTTTTTTTTTTTTTAAACTGTTCAAACGGGGACAGCGATTGCTAAAAAAGTTTTGAAAATAATTAACTGCAATTTTTTGTGTAAGTTCTGTATAATAGTAGAAGTGTTTTAACCTTCAGATTTATCAATCACTGTTTCATTACAAAATTTACAGTCCCTTATGTTAATATAATCACTGTTTTTTTTAAAAAATAATTTCATATAAAAACTAAGATAAAGTTCTCTAGTTTTTGTAAAAATTAAACTATCTCTTATCTCGAAGATCGTTTCAAAAATGAATAACATAGCAACCCATCCGAGTTGAAAAATTGTTCATAAATCTTTGGTACAAAATGGGCCACGTTTATGTTATTTTTTATAAATTTTTACAAATTTTTTTCCTATTTTAGTAACAATAACTTCTTTTTCTTGTTCTTAATTTTAGCATATTTTTCTTTGAATGTACAAACAAATCTAAAAAAAAAAAAAAAATATCTCCATTTAAAAAAAAAAAGGTCGCAAGTAGTCGGATACTTTAAGTGAATTATTATTTGAAACACGTTGAGGAAAATTTCGAATTCCAAACGGTAATGAGTTTGTTGCCATTCGCGCAAGACATTAAACTTTTCATAATTTTTATCAAATATATTTTTTTTTAAAAAAATCATTTCTTTGAAAATATTTAAAAAGTCTGGCTTCACTATAAAATTTAACTAAAAAAAAGCGCTTTTTTTAAATACCATGCCTTACCTTCTAAAAGCACACACACAAGCTATTTATTATTCCACGCTTCTAATTTCTTATCTCATATAGTATTGCTTAAGCCTTTTTCTCTCTCTCTTTCCCCCCCTATAAAACAACACCTAAAAGAGCGCATAAAAAAAGAAAAGAAAGAAAAAAAGTTGTCGGAGCTTGCAGGGAAAACTTTTTTTATATAACTCATTCGCGCCCCAACATTGAATTTTTGCGCAATCCTAAAAGGACATTAGAAGACGTGACCAGAACACTCGCTGCCTTATCTCAATGGAATTTCTGTTGATGACCCAAAAGATGAAAAAAGTTTGCTCGAAAACCAAGTTTTTACATAATTTGTGCTGTTATTTCTTTTTGCTTTAAGTGTTAAGTAATTTGGAGAGTTGAATAACGAAAAGGTGAAAATGGAGAAAGGATATTAACCTCCCCAAAGGCATATCTTTAATAAAAGAAGGAAGTTCGCTTTTTTTTTGAAGTGAGGTTTTTTTTTAATTTTTAATGATCGTGCACCGTCGCGGTCTGCATAATATTTGTAAGGCACATCGTTCCACGTTATTTTAGAGTTCCCATTTTAATTGAAAATTCGAGTTAATGCAAAGCAATTATATAATGATGATTTAATAATTATATCGAATTCATTTTCAGGCTAATTATTCCTTAATATGACTTCATTTCATGCTCTTATTTTTAAATCGATTGATTGAGATTATTAAAGTCGCAATCTGAAAATACACAAGGGCTATTTTTTAAATCAATAAGATTGTGACGGATTTATACGCGTCCTTCATCTAATCCTCTTGGGAAATCTTTGGGCTATCAATTGAAATTAATCTCAACCAACCCTTTTGAAAAAGAAATCGTGATATATAGATTAGGTCGGTTACATATAGTATAGGTTTTCTAGCTAGTAAGATGGATAGACGGAGTTACATGGAGATTAAGATATAGAGAATCTAGCGACGAGGGGAGAGATTGCTACCTATCAGGAATTAGTATATTTGATAGCGTGTTTCAAAGATTAAAAGTTGAAGATATTAAAGTGACGATTGGTCACCACAGCTAAATTATAACTCAAATATTTAGAGTAGTGAATTGATCCCAAAAAAGGAGGATCAATATATATATATAACAGAAGTCTTCTCATAATTCGCGTCTCTGGTGGTTTATTATCCTATTGCTCTTGTTAGGAACATCTCTTCTTGTTTGAATATTAGAATTGTGTCTGTTGATAATTTGTGTGTTTAATAAATAGTTGAAAAGTATTGCGGCGAGTCATCCTTCACTTCATCCCACACCTCTAGGCGGGAGTAAGCGTAGGTCGCGCCCTTTATAAGATACTATATAAAGCAATATTATTATTATTTGACTATACAAAAATAAATGGTTTAATGGGCTAAATTCATCACATGATAAATGCAGTCACGTGTTCTTCATTGAATTCAAAACTAACGTTAAACTTGTTGTTCTATTCGTAACATTTAGACAAAATTTCAAGTTCGATAATTAGGAAAAGATGTTCAAGTATGAAGATCCTTCAAAAAGCTTTTCAAAATTTAAAAAAATTCTTATGTTATACATGCATTTTTAAATCAAATGCATTTTGTTCATTTATGTGCGTTATTATTGTTAACAGTATGTATTTTTAAAAAGAAAGTTTCGGTATAAAAAGCAAAAGATGGCAACAGTGAAGTGCATGAACTGATTGACTGGCAACACTGGATTGCACTTATCAGAAAACTATGACGTCATATGAATTTATGAACTGATTGGCTGGAAACACGTGATTGTAGTTATCATGTGACTATGGCGTCACAGGAATTACGCCCATTATAAAAATAACAGTTACTTTGTAACTTTTAATTTAGTTTATTTATACTATTTCAATTGTTATTAAAAATCTAAAAGTTGGTGGTTTTTAATTTCTGGCACGAAACCTCTTGAGGTATATTGTGCTAAACGAATATACTGAAAATCCTCCCATTAATAAATTTAAACTGCATAAAACCTAACAGACCCTTATTATACTCGGAAGAACATACGATAATGATATAGAATTATATATTTTCTCTGATTCTTGAAAATATTTTTTATTATCTGAAAAGCCGCAAGGTATGATTATTATATCTTTAAAAAGAGAGAGAGATAATAAAAATTCCTCACTGTGTGTCCAAATCTATGGAAAATAAGAGATCTAATTTCATTAATAAGTAACAGTTCTACTTTAGTTAAAAAAAATTATAAGCATTCATACCAGTAGCGCACACAAAATTTTTTCAAGAGAGGGGTCCATGGTTGGAAGTCCCCCAACTCGTATCATCGCTTAAGACAACATCAATTGATTCTTCTGATTTTGTCGATTTTGTTAATTAAAAAACAGTAAAAAATGAATTATTGGATTAATAATTAGCATTAATTAATAAAATAAATTGTTAATTACAAGTATTTAATTAAATTTTATGTTATATATGTAGGAAAGGAGTGCAAGTTTTCTTTTACTTCTTTTGATTTTTATTGTAAGAGATGGCACCACTAATCGAAACCACGTGAGTTTTAGCTGCGCGATACGATGAGGTCATGTATTTATAAAGGGGGGAGAAAGGAAAAACTGAGAGTTGCACCAAAGCTTGAACGAAGGCAGGTCAGAGGAAATCGGTCTCTCCGTTGTTTTGAGAAAGAGTACGTGTTTTCGGAATTAGTATGGTGCTATCTCGAATTATTAAAAACCCCTTGCAAATAGTAAATGTTTTAGTTGTTTTATTAATAAATTAACCACTTAACTGTTTCTTTTTTCTGTCATATTATGTCAAAAAATAAGCATATTTTTTATAAACATTTATGTGATGAAATCAATTAGAAACACTCAAATTAGCAGTCAGAAATGTAAAAAATGTTGAATTTAAAGAACTATGCTAATTTTTATTTTCATTGAAAAAACATTTTTAGTTAAAGTTGGTTTTTTCCCGAAGAAATAAGTGACTTCAAAAAACGTCTTTCAAAAGAACACTTTACAAAAATGTATATTAGATTTAAAAAGATATATTATACTTATATACAGTTAATTGTTCTCTTAAAAAATTCTGTTTCTTGCGATAAATTTTAAAACAGGGAGACAAGCATAGTCCAATATCGCAATCGTGACGATAATATCGTGTTTCTTTTTAGCGCGTTTTTCACGTAGTGTAAAAAAAGCGCTATTAGGACGCAAATTTCGTTTTGGTCTTCGTTCCATATTTTGTTGTACCTTTTTCTCAGCCAATAAGCAACCAATTGACATCGGGATTTTGGCATTTGGTCACATTTGTGCCCTAGATGAGCCGAATCATATTTAAATTTAATAATTTTTAAATTAAAAAATTTTTTAAGTATAGTACACATTACTTTCTGTTAGTAAAAAGTTCATTAGTTGCATTATTATAAAATACAACATGTGAAAAACGCGCTAAAATTATTTGGCCATGCCAATGATTGATATCTTGTTTCACCCGTTTTCCCAAATAGTTTCTTTTCGAATAACACACAAAACATTGTCTTGTTGGTCTCAATTTTTTTGCCGGTGAGAGGAATCACTTCTAAAAAGTTTTTCTCTGTCAATCCTCGGGGACTGGGCCAAATTCCTGGTTGTCCGTTCTTTTTTCTCATTTACCGTCCCATGTCTTTCAATAAGGCGATCTATAATACCAAGCCTGAAATTCAAATGAGACAATTTTTCTCCCAATTTCTGATATAAAACGAAAGCATTCCACAATGATGTTTCTAAAATATGGAATATTTCTTTGTATAATTTCTGGCCTCTTTTTTTGTTACTGGACAATTAGTGAGATGCTGATCTATTCTATCTCACCACAAGAGAAGTCCGATAACAAACTTTCATTACTTCCAGAGTCATTTACAGAAATTTTGGACTTACTACTTGAGTCAATATCAGAATTATTTTTTGTTATAAGCCTCTCATAATCACTTATTTTTCTTCTATTTTAAGCTCCAAATTTAAAAGAAATAGTGTTCGTAGTTTGCGGTACACCGATCTAGTAAAATGAAAATTCCCGTCTTACCTAGTGTAAAAGAATGCAGTAAAATATAACCTTGAAACAGGTTTAGACATTTTTTTGTAATCCTAACTTTACTCGGCTATTAGAGACATCAGTTAGAGACATTGCACACTAAACGAGCAAAAAATACAGGCAAATCAGAGGATTAGAGTAGAAAAAAGTGTTGCCCGAGTGGCGCTCGGGCAAATCAGGGAAATGCCGTTTCTAGTGCCCGAGCGGTGTTCGTGCAAAACAGGGAAGTGGTTAAGTTATTTTAACTCTGCGTGCTTATTTTAACATTAAAATCGAACCTTCCCCTAGACGCCGTCCCACACACACATATATATATATATATATATATAGGATTATTATCAATCGAAAAAAACTCAGGGGTTTGGGGGGAGGTCCGGACTCCTACGACACCCTCCCCCTTGTGTGCGCCACTGATTCATACTTTTTGTTTTGACTTTAATATTGAAATAATTAGTGAAAAAAACTTTAAATTTTATTTGTATGCATAAATGTAGACTTCCATACATATTACTAAAAACAATATCAGCTAAACTGTATATCTCATGAAAAATTTTATATTAAATTTGATAAATATTTGAGATTTTCAAAACCACTGACCAAAAAGTGTCGTTACTCAAGTATGTATCTATTTTAAATATATTTTTGGGACATTATTCTTTCCTATAGTTTCTAACTTATTTTCCAGCCTGTTTACAGCATACAGGTCTCCTATTATAACCCACCCTCTCTCGTTGAGTGTCTCTTTTACTTCAATAAATATAAATAATTATAAATTCAAAAATTAAAATATAATTCTAAACTTTATATAACTTATATTGAATTAAAAATTAAAATTTTTTGCATGCTTGTGCATACAGTTCCTGAGACGTACTAGTTCTGAAAAGAGACTGTAACCCTACCAGTCCATGTACTACAATATTCAGAAACTCTCCTGGAAAGTTCGGGATTTTGAAGTTGGTTATTAATTGTTTACTTGAGTCCAGCCATGGAGATTGAACACGCATTTCGTTGAAGAACCGCATAATTAATGCCAAGGTTCGAGTATATAAATTTTTGATTGGGCTAAAGTCCTGATCACGACCCTGAGTTTAAATTTTCTACGAACTGAATGTAAAATAATTGCTTCTCGCCAAAAGTTTGATGTCCTAAATCTGAGCCATTATACAAGATGGAGTTTAGTTTTACACGAGAATGTTTGTGAAAACTAATCATGACAAATATAATTTTAATAATTGGATGATGCAACATTTTATAGATTCTTCTATGGATAGTAATACTACTTTATTCTCTAGATATATAATCCTTTGGTATTTAGCATTGAGTTACTGAGAAATATTAAATGTATGCAAACAAATTAAGGTATCCGAACACGTTCGGAGTCCTTTTTAACAAAATATCATACTAAAACATTATAAATGCTCTTTTAGGACTCAATACCAATAAATATTACTATTTAACTATCAAAATTTAAAATAAATTACCTGAATTTTACAAAAATCACAATTATAAGTGAAATTTTGGCAATATTTTTGAAAAACTTCAAAGCAGTTAGAGAAAAAAGTAATAAACATATATTAGTAAAAGTATTACGAAAACAAATTAGATGCATTTATCTAGAAAATGTACTAAAATTTTAAATTTTTATTAAAGTTTGAAAATTTTAGAGCTGATTGAGTAAACATTATAAGAAATGTTACATTTTTTATGAGACCATTATTTAAATAACAAGCCATAACTCAAAAAGCATTCATACAATAAGAAATATTTTAGTACATTCTCTAGAAAATAACGTAAATATGAGGTTTAAAAAGTTTTATAGAAATACATTCGTAATATTTAGAGTTATCAGACTCGCCATGAGCCATTTAAATGTCCACTTCTGGTAGATCAAAAACCCACTTCCGGTTTTTCTAACTTTATAAAATGGATTGTAACTTGGCCTCTAGGTAGTGTAGAAATAAAATAAAGTATATTTCGTAAAGTCAAAAGATAGCCCTATTCAATAAAATAAAAAACCAAAATATCTGTCTTGATTGAATTGGGTCATTTTCAACGTGTTCGGATACCTTAAATACGAATAAATTCGAAGATTAATTTATATTGCTAAATTAACAAAATAAAACAATGAAAAAATAAGCCATTATGGTTAAATTTAATATAATCTATATCTATATATATTAATGGATGTTTTATATATAAAATCACTTCACTCCAACACCGTTCAACCGATCACTGTGAAAATTGTCATGTATATGTATTATTTTGTGGAGAAGGTTTTTGTGTCATCGTCTTTGTTGCAGCTCCTCACCAGGTGGCACAACAGCAAAGCAACTTCTGCACCGTTCAATCAAAAGCCAAGTTGCCAACAGGGTCACAAAAAATTTTGCCGACTTGGCTCTATCGCCAACATTACACTACGCTTCCATTGAATTGCCATTTTAATGTAAGAAACGAAGTTACTTGCGAATATTAGGATTTTAACATAAAATAAATACAACAGAAAATATTAACGTTTTACACATCCAGATATAAATTATTTACACTACTTTAAGCATTCATTACACAAAATTTGTAACAATGTGTTACTTTTGCTGAGCAGAGATCAGCTTAGGAAGGTGTTCTCAAAAAT
The DNA here is from genome assembly GCA_019973975.1 of Trichonephila clavata. NCBI lineage: Eukaryota > Metazoa > Arthropoda > Arachnida > Araneae > Nephilidae > Trichonephila > Trichonephila clavata. Next base: position 24,537 of record BMAO01002970.1, read on the forward strand.
CGACCCACAAGGGAGTTACGGGGGTGTTATAAATAAAAAAAAATCCCCATTATCAACTATTAGGCTTACAGACTTAAAATTTAACACATATGATTTTTTTGTTCAGCTGAGACATGAAAAAGCTTTTTTTTAAATTTAATTTGTGATTCACGCGAAATTAAATCATTAAAAACTTCTTTATCTTTCAATCTGTATTGTTTAATTTTTCAATTCCTCCTTGCGATAAACGGGTATACCAGCTAGTTGTTGATAAATGATGTATTTCTTAAAGGAGGAAAACAAAATTTATCACATATTGAAAGAAAGTTTCAGTGTAAAACAAAAATCGGCAACAACGAAGCGCATAAACTGATTGGCTAGAAATATGTGGTTGTGCATTATCATATGACTATGACGTCACATAAATTTAGTCCACGTATATTTGGCGATTTTTTTTTCGATGCAGATTTTAATCTAAATATTTTTTTTCCCGTCAAGACGATGTTAAATTTTTTGGTAACCATTAACATTATTTTTTTATGTTAATTTAAATTATCTTTTAGTCATAGTTTGAGGATTTATCTTAAAAAATGAAAGCAAAATGTGTCCAAATTACCAAATTGCACTCTATACTTCCTTTTTTTCATAATAAAATTTGTTATATATATATATATATATATATAAATAAGTTTCACTAAAAATTACAAAGGGCATTCGTAAGGATTTTTAAAGAAACTAAAATAGCTAAAAGAATATTTAAAATAATATTTTATAGAATGTAATTAATAATTTAGTAACAATAGTTTTAAATAAGGCGTAATCTTTGGTACTTTCGTATAATATCATCTAGCAATTTCGCTAAATCAAGCAAAGCCGTAAATTCAAAAAATGTCGCAAATATTGTTATCGTTTTTATTATTGTGTTCGAACACGCTCTGGAATGGTTTCCACTAATGGCGTCGTTTTTTTTTTATTTGACTTAATTAGTCGATGGTGTAATGCCTAAATACCGAAATTTTGATTCTTTTTCTGAATTCTCAGTTATTTTTAACAGCTTTTAAGATTTTAATCAAGGAATATTTATTGAATCATGGAATCGCGAGTTTCAAAGTCATCTGAAAAAAGTTTTCTTTTTGATCAATTACGCATGCTCAACTATATTCAGTGCCTTATCTGATGTATATAATCATGAAAATAACTGATATTCTATAGTATAGTTATTTTTATTTTATTTTACAAAATCGCTGACTTGTCATAATAATTTGGGATCATTACAAATAATTTTTGATAATTTTTTAATGAAATCTTGAAAGATGAGAAAAATTGTTAAAATGAATAAAAACTTTTATTGTTAATTTCTTTCAAAATATAGTATTTTAAGTGTTAATTTTTAAAATTATTATGAGAAATTTATTTTATTCTTTTCAAGTTCGTTCAGACTTTCAATTAATATTTTTTAACTTATTTTAGAATATTACTGCTTTGCTAATAACAGAAAAATATTTAATAGATTCGTAAATGTGAGTGAAATAGTTTCTTAAAAACTTTACTTACTAATTTCACACACAAAATCAGAGAAAAGCTTTTCTCAGGCGGAATTGTCTTGGTCCCGAAGAAAAAACAATGCTTGTCCCTAAACAAAGAAAAAGAATAATCGTAAAACATTGGGTAAAACTTTCAAAATATTACTGATGTTTAAGAAAAAACTGACTTTTTAAAATTAGCATTGGGTAACCGATTAAATTTTTGACAAATTGTTCTTGGAAACTCAAATGCAAAAAATAAATAAATAAACAATATTTTCATTAAAAAATTTTTAAACAACAGAATCCAAACATTAAAAAATAATTTTTAATTTTAATTCTTTTAAAATAGAAATTTTAACATTCAGACGCAGCATTCGAATTTTCGGAAATTGCATACCTGAAAGACAGTTCGTAATAATAACGAATGAGGTTTTCTCATGGTGCAATAAAAATTCGATAATTGAAGTAATTACTGACTGCGACGCACATAAATTCTAATACGCTGATGCATGCTAAATTTAATGTTTATGCGTCGTAGAAAACTGATATTGAAAAGATATTTTAAGAGCCTTAACATATTTATTTTGAGAAATACATAATCTAAATCACATAAAATAACGATATACTTTACATACAATCTTCCTTCTCCCGCTCCACCGCAAAACAAAAAAAAGATTCTGTGCTGCCACAAAAGCATAAAATAAAGTTATTAAATATTAAATCTATATATTTTATCAAAAATGGAAACGCAAGCAAACGATATAAATCAATTTTATGGCTTTCATAAATTCGGTGGTAAAATCGTCTGCGCTTTCCGAGATTGCCATGTTGTTAACAAAACGCTATTTGTTCCAGGAATTCGAAAAGAAAAAAGAACGAATGGAAATTGCAGTTTATTTTTGATTCGGTAGTAATTCTGATTTTTTCTTTTTTTTTTACGTATAAACTCTTGATCAATGACGCTCATAATTTATTAAAATAGATGCTATTTTGAAATGTATTGAAAGAATTCCCTAATTGGATAAAGAATTTTTTATGGAACTTTTTTTTGATGTTTTCATGTCTGGCAATGATGAAATTTTTAAGCATAAAATGCAAATTTTTATGTTTAAAAAGTTAATAAAATTTGAAAACGGATCAGACAGATATGTTAAATATTTCTTCATACGACCTTTTCGTTTGAAAAAAAAAATCATTTTTCGAAGAATTTTTGAGGAACATAATGCAATTTTGTAAGATTAGACTTAATAAGTTCGCATTCGATTTTATTTTTCATTTTACAAAAACAAAAGTCGTGGAAATTTTACGAAAATAAGAATGATTTTTTTAAAGAAAAAGGTATGACAGTATATATATACAAAGTAGCAGATAACGTTACTTTTTTGGAATTCTGAATAAAAAACGTATCAATCAAAAATTCGAATCATCCTGTCTTTAGTTTTTTCTTTAATGAAATTCACATTGTTGCTCTAACCTGCCAAGCGAGGTAACATTGGCACGGGAGAGCAATGGAGTTCAAAAAAGGCAGTAATTGATTATAAAAACTCTTTAGTTCCGTTTCAGTGATTCCAGGTTAGAAACGTGAACTGGAATTGTCTCCATTTGGGTTTCTTCCGTATAACAACTCTCCACCATTTTTCGCTTTCTTTTCGGATGAAAATGTGTCTGATAAAAAAAAAAGAGATGGCTGAGTATTCTTCGTTTTCTTTTATTCTTCAAAGATGAATAGTGTTGAGAAAAATGACGTATAAAGATAGCGGTGACGGAGTGAAGTTTGAAATACAGGCAACGGAGTTTAATGAGTTTGTTTTCATTCTTGTATTTATAATGAAACTATTTATCTTAAGAAATTAACTGCATTTTTTATACCGGAAAGAAAATGCTAAATTAAATAATTTTTTTTCGCATTATATTTACATGGTAATAAATAAACAGTAAGTTTAATAGCTTCCGAAAACATTTATAATAAAAAAGCAACACTGGATAAAAAAAAAAAAAAAAAACAAGTATTAACCAAGCTTTAACAAAAAAGAAAAAAAATTTAAAGTTCTTTTTGATTATGAATTTTATTGTGAAAATAATACAAAGTTCTATTTCAACTTTTAAGAAAAAAAATTATTTAGTTTTTTAATTCGATATGGAATTAAGAAGAAAATAGTTGGAAGGTAGCAGTACAATGTTAAGACTGATGAGTTTTGCTTTAAAAATTGGCTCATAACTGCGATTTCTGAAATTTGAATTTTGTTTTTATTTTTAAAGGAAATTCATGTATAATGATCTGCTGTAAGAAATAAATAAATGAAATGAAAATTAAAAGAAAAGAAAAGATAACGTTCGTGAAACTATTGCTACAAAGTAAATACTGCATGCAAAATTTTCTTTTCAAAGTGAGTAGAAAAGCCCTAGTTCAGTTCATACTTTTAGCTACGGGGAAAAAAATGGCGCCAGATTGTGCCAAAAGTTAATTTTTGCGTATCGGACTTCTATCCTATATGCGACCAGTGGCGTACCGTACACCTCCGCAATCCCCCCGCAATGCGGGGGGCAGGATTTCAGGGGACCCAAAGTCTGATGTTATGGTTTTGCAATCTTTTGTAAGATCCGTTTTGGGGCCCAAAACCTGACTTCGCAGGGGGCCTCTCATCTTACCCGTTACGTCATTGCATGCGACAAATGAAGGTGTGGATTAAACTAGGATCCAAATTAGTTGTTCGCTTTGAATATACTGAAGAAATTATTGTTGCAAAAGCAATAATTCAATTTTAAAAAGTTGGAATTATATTATTTTAAAACAAAGAGCATAAAATTTTTTAGCTTTACCCTATCACGTCCGGGTCACCACTGAAGGATAAGTAGCTTTGCAAAAAGCATTTCTGTAGCAGATGTATTTCTTCTACTGACTTAGAATTAGAAGGGGGGAAAACAGATCACAGCAACCAAAATATTTTAAGGGGTCTTAGGACCCTTAACATATATCTGTGCACTCGAAAAAAATATCCTTCTTGAAACCAATGTAACTTAGCAATAAAGCAAAACAATCATTTGAAATTTTTATCACATGATAATTACATATATTTACATTCGTTCTCAAATTTCCGGAGAATTTGAGAAAATTTTTTTAAATTTATAAGGAAATAAAAATTGGACAATTTTTCAAAAATTTGAAAATTAGTATTTTACAGCGCGCAAAAGTCTGAAGTACAAAATTGATCAAAATTTACAAAATTAACTTTACTTGGGATAAAAATGTTCACTTTCAAAGTTATACAAACTTTAAAAAAATTTAGAGAAAAAAAAATATTTTTAAATACAATTACAACGAAAATTTTAAAATTTTAAGAAAAAAATAAATTCAAATTCAAATAAAAAAAATTTATTAATTTTTTTTTTTGAAAATTGAAGTATAAGTTATGAAGAGCCATATTTGAACACGTGTATGAAATTTCAAATCGATCTGATAAATAGTTTCTGAGAATTTCTGCGCGCAAGCTAATATTTGTTGTTTTGAGAAAAATGAAGTTAAAGATACGAAAGAGATAGGGATTTTGTTTAAATTTCTCTAGTTATTTCTCAATAACTTCGGAACTTTTTACAGTATCAACAACATTTTGGTATCAAAATGCTCGGAAATGTTAAGGCTTTAACATATATTTTTTTTTCAAAAAATTGAAAAATTTGCAATTTAAGAGTCCTGAGACCCCTTAAGAAAATAAGAAATGAATATGTATATGTAAGAATGATTACAATAACACACACATAACTTGCTGCAACAATTCATTGCATATATTTGTGATTGATTGATTTTTGTCTGTGGAAAGTTAATCTTGCAAATAATATAATAATACATTGTTAACTTTCTCAACGGGATTTGAATAACATTCCTAAAATTCACAGTTATGAAATGGCCATCAATATGTCACATAAATTTATTACATTCTCGACAAAAATGAAAAGTTACATTGCAGAAAATGCCAGACTTTTTATGAACATGCTAGCTGGTTGAATTTTGAAGTAATTGGAAAGTCTGATTCATCGAACGAAAGACTGACACATTCTAAACTTTTTTTTTGTCTAAATAATGGGAAAATGTTGTTTGGTTTTTATATTATTTCTTTACTATTATATTTAAGCTATCATTTTGGGTAGTTTCCAATCTTTGTCGATTTCAAATGAAAGGCTCTGAAATACCAGAAGCTTATTTGGTGAGGTCATGCATTGCCACCCAAAAAAAGCACCTAACTATTTACATAATTTAATATATTTGTTAAGAATTCATTCCACTTGTCCTTTTTGACAAAACAGAATATTTTTAAACTTGTTTAGTTCGTTAAAACTCTGTATTCTTCGTATACAATAGAAATTTGATAAATAATGCATGAAAAAATTTCTTATGTTAATATTTGTAGATTCAACTTTAGCTTCATATGGGTTGTTATAGTTACTGAAAATATCCGTTTCATGCATCGATTAGACTATTGAATCTTAATCTTTTTTTTAACTTCTAAAACTAAACTAATGCATTTTTTTCTTTGTGAGCTATATTTACTATGAAGGGATGCCTAACTTTTTAAAATTAAGGGCACGATGAAAAAAGCCTTCATTCCTCTCAGAAATAAGAAATTCAGCTTCAATGTGCATCAGCTACTCTAAAAGAAAGATATTTCGTGGAATCAGAATTCGAACTGAACTAAAACAACGTCGATCACGTGCTCGATAATATGACCACTTGGCTATCGTTTGCACTATACCACGTGACCACGTGAAGACTAATTCAACGTACAACAAATCCCTGTCTATTTTTTTTTTCAAAAGATTTTTCGCTGAATGTGAGGAAAACTTTCACCATTCATCAACAGTCTCACCCAGGGATATTTTACGGCATGGGTCTACTGGATCCAGGACCAGGATTTCGGGGAGTGGGAGTGGGCTCGAGAGTGAGGGAGTGCTTCATTAGTATCGTTTACTAAAGCAACATAATGACGTTTGGCGACGGACCTCGTAATTTAGAACCTCAGTCAAGCGATGAGGATGACACCTCAGATGGTACTCTCTTCTCAAAACTACCACACCACGCCACGGGGTCAACTTTCAGCCTCGACAGATTCAACGAGCATCAACTCCTTTACACAGCAGGTCTTCAGTGGCATTTGGGCTCGAACTCATAACATAGGGCTACTATAGGTCGCCGTAGCCACGTGACCATTGACACTAGGCTACGACGGTCATGGGATAGGGAGCTCTTTTCGGTCTAAAATTATCATGTTCCGAAAAATTTTGATGGTCAAATGTTATTTTCGGACATGTTCCCCGAAAAACTGGCAATTTCGGATTATATGTTATCTGGCAACAGTGCCAAGACTGCATCGTTATGCCATATGCGTCGTCCATGTCTAGGCCTAGGCCTACCCCCATACAGCAGTATTATTCATAAATTCGAAAGGGTGCAGTAGATCGAATAGGTTTGTGCCTAGCAGGGGCATAGCTACTGCCGTATCAATGATACGGGGTCCCCAAGCCATAGGGTCCCCAACATATGTAAGTGGTCCCTATGCCTATAAGGGGCCCAAAAAATGCTTCCGAGGAATTTTGATACGGGGCCCATTCAGGACTAGCTACGCCAATGGTGCCTAGGTCTGTGAGACTGTGAGTCACGCACAATCACTTGTTAAGGTTTACCGCTTGCACAAGTATTTGACAATGTATGCAATATACTGTGCATTGAAAAGGGTAGCAGATGGGGTCCACTTTGCATAGGGGTAGGAACCTCAAGAAGTCTTAAAACGTTACTGATTATTAAATCTTCACCCAAAAACAGAACTACGTAAATTAAAACAAATAATTTAAACTGAATCGTTAATTCTAAAACCCACCTCTTAAAACAACTGAAGAACAAGTAATATAAAAAAATTTTTTTAGTCAATTCCTACTTTGAATGGATGAATAAAAAGTATTTTGTTAAAGATTGAAAATTTGAACAAGATAAATAAGAGAATGAACTAAAAATAGGAATTGAAAAAAAGAGCATGATTTGTCTACATTGTTGTAACAATGCACACCTGGTTTGGCTAGTTTGGCTGAAAAACTGGTTTTCAACGTCAACTTTTGTCATTGTTTTAACAGTAACATTGATACAATAGAGACGAATCTAAGTTGGCGTCGAAAACCGGTAATTAATTAAAATAATTAACTAGCAATTAATGAATTAATTTCGACAAAACTGTTTTAACATCAAGTGTCATCCACAACAAGTTTAAAAAAAAATTATGTGAACTTGATTGAATGAATAAAAAGAATTTTATAAACGATTGAAAATTTGAACAAAAGATATATTTGAAAAAGAATTATAAACGGTGAAGGAGTCAAAATTGGTACTTAACAATCCAACTTCTTCAAGGTCGTGTAACCTTTTCATACTCGACGTATCGATGATAGGAAAGGTAAAAGTGACAATTGGAGTCTTTTGAAACATTGCCGTTTTGTTGCTCAATTCATTGATTGAAACAAGCGGAAAACTGTCTTCCTGCTATTCGCGAAAACTGCAGTGATTCACTGTGACTGTGAAAAAAAAGAGGAAGTCACTAACTTATCACAAATCCAAAAATCCTTTCAATTTAAGTATTGTTCTGCGCGTTGGCGTAAATCATTGAGTCTGTAAGAGGAAAAGTGAATTTATTTCAATGTTTATCCTCGAAAGAAAAGGGAAGTGAAAGGTCTGTAAAAGACATTGAATAGATATATTTCGATGCTGTAGGCAAAAATGTTATTAGTAAATAATAATGAAAAATAATAATTTTTATTTAAAGAACAATTTATTTTCTTATTGTTTATGATCAATGGTTTCGTTCAAAAACCTATTAGTCAAAATAAGTTTTTATGTTTAGAAGTATAAACGTATCTTATAAAGGCAAGTTTTAAAATTTTCTTTCACAACAAATTTTTTTAAAAGTATGAAAAAAATTTACAATTTAAAAAGTCATGAATATTGATAAATCATAACAAGCAGATGTGACACTTTTACCGGTCTCACACGAGACAAATTTGTGTCAGTCTACTCGCTTTCTGTCATCATTCCTCTAGTGTGAAGAGTGAAGGGAATTCTTTTCACACGCTAACACAAAGTTGACTGCAAGGGAGTGGCGGGCCATCGGCTAAATCTGAGGAGCAATAACAAGCTTTCTCAGTTTTCAATACTCAAGTAGCAGCATGTGAAGAACGTAGCTCCCTCAATATCCTTTCAGATGAATCAACTAGTGGAGAGCAGCAGAAAGCTGGTTTCACTCGAGGCAATTTTGTGCCAATCAACTCGTTTTTTTTCAGTCATTATTTTTCTAGTGACACAGAAAATTCTTTTCACACATGGACTCAAAGTGAACTGAAAAGGGGAAAAGTAGACTGCCGTAGAGAAAAAGGAAGTGCGGACTCACAAAGAAGCAATATAAAGCTTTCAGTGTTATCAATACACAAGTAGCCGCGTGTGAAGACCATAGCCTGCCTGCACAATAACCTTTTAGTTGAATCAACTTGTCGGGAGAAGAATGTGGTGGATGTGATACAGCAGAGAGTGCCTTTCACCACGTGTGAAGGCCCCCGGGTGATTTCCATTCAAAAACAGCTGTAGACTATCTTCTTCTCATAGGTACAGCACAAGTTGACAGGTATGAAAGGGCCTTTCATCATTGAACAACCCCCTCCCCCATCCCAAAATGGGGACTCCAATGGACAGTCCCTCCACCTGCAGGAAGTGTCAGGTCATTAGACATCTCATCGACACTCAGACACCTCCTCCCGACAAAAAGATTTTTTCACATCCTACATATGGAAATATTTACATTTAAAGTTTTTAACAAAAAAGGGCAAACTATGAGACGAAAGCTTACCTCCCAACTCGAAAAGAAAGGGAGATTGTGATCTCGACAGATATCGAGCGCTCCAAATAAATGTTAAACACCTGACCAAAAGGGGACAGAGGGGATGCGAGCGGCTTAGAAGGGCAAGAACGACTTGAGATGTGGTGTTAACCACACGCATTTTGAGTGTATTACATTGTGTGATAAATAGAATAGAGAAAAGTTGTTCTGCAAGAGTCTTGTGAGAATGCACGCTACTGTACCAATTGTGATCCCATAGAAATAAACAAATATATTTCTAAAACGAATTGTATTTCACTTAAGGTATCCGACTACTTGCGACAACTTTCTTTTAAAAAAATGAGATATGGGGATTTTTTTGTTGTTGTTTTTAGATTTGTTTAGTACATTTTAAGAAAAATATGCTAAAATGAAGAAGAGAAATAGATATTATTATTACTGAAATGGGTAAAAATTTACAAAAAATAACATAAACGCGGCCCATTCTGTACCAAAAGCTTATGAACAAATTTTCAGTTGTTCAGTTCTAATGTGTCGTTATGTTATTCGTTTTTGAAATGACCTTCAGGATAAGAGATATTTAAATTTTTACAAAAACTAGAGCACTTTATCTTTGTTATTATATGAAATTGCTTAAAAAAACGATTAATATAATCACTGTTTTTTTTAAGCAATTTCAACATAAGGAACTGTAAATTTTGTAATAAAACAGGGATTGATAAATCTGAAGGTAAAAACACTTCTACTATTATACAGAACATACACACAAAATTTCAACTAATTATTTTCAAAACTTTTTTTAGTAAACGCTGGCCTTGTTTCAGCATTTTCAACAAAAAAAAAACACACACATTTCGAGTAAAACGCGTTTTAAAGTATGACATCTTGCTTAAAGTAATGGCATCTGCTTTTATTAAAACACTTGTAGTTTTTGTTCTAGTGAACGGAAAATAATAAACTTAGTATTTTTATAAAGCTAATAAAAGGACCTATAAAATAAAATCATAAAAGAAATTTGTCAATTTTTGGCAAATTCACAATTTTAAGGTAGTCGGATACCTTAACACATATTAAAAATTTAATATTAAATTTCATGAATGAATATTAAAGATCGTAAACTTTTTTAAATTTTAAAATCCAATTAATGATGGTAACAGTTTGCTTGTATGCTCAAAGTTTCATCGAACTCCTGCCTGCTTTCAGCTATAATGAATTTAATTTTTAAAAACATATTACAGCAATATATAATATTCCCCATTAAATTTTTAATAGATCGAAGTAAAAATTACGTCAATTATATCTTTTAACTTATCGATTAAAACTTATCATAATTTGTATACATCCGACAAAAAAAAAAATCCGAGATAAAGACTGAAAATAAAGTAAAGTTATTTAGAATTTTAAGGCAAGTGTAAGGGAACGGATTGAAGTTCTGGTCATTTTGATCCATGTCCAAGCGAATGGACCGCATCTTAGTTGGCGTTCTACTTAGTAAATTATGTGAAGACTGTGTGAGGTACAGTTCAATTTTGTACGGCATTCCTCATTACCCCGTATAATAGTCTTTAGTGCACTCAAGACTTCAATCCACTATTAAATTTGAAGTTCGTAGCTGACGGAGTGTTCATTATCTTAATTAATAAGGTAACCTGGCTTCGAGATATATCAGTAACTAACATTTCCAATTTAACTGAAAACTGAAAATACAATAATGAAATAGACTACATTTTGAAAACGAATTAAGTTATAATTTGTGCAATTCTTACAAGCTTGGCGGACGACCGAAATTTGTGCGCATAAATGCTCATACTAATATAATTAACAAAAATAAACTTCGAATTTGTCGTTATTATAAAATGAACTTAGTTTTTTCGCGTCAATTATTTAATTTACTTCTTTTTAGACAAAAATTATCGGGTCTATCCGCGGGCCTTCCCTAATCCACTTGGGGTAGATCTGTTTCTTTTAAATGTTGTTCTATTGAAAATTTTGTGACGGATCTATACGCGTCCTTCCACTAACTCTCTCGGGAATTCTTTTGGGCCAGAATTTTCAACCAATCTTTTACGAAAGGCAGAAACGTTATGTGAAAATTAAGTTTAATATATATATTCTTTATTCGCGAGTTTGAGAGTTAGTGAATAGTGAAGTAAATTGGCAGTGAAACGTATACGTAAACAAAGTAAGAAGCCAGAAGTTCGGATATTAAGAAAGTGATTAGATTAGTTAGCGGGAAGTGTTAAAGTCAACTTCAAGTAAATAGAAGACTGCAGGAGTTCAAGTACTGTGATCTGAAATTAAGTCGCTGTTTAGAAGGTTAAACTAATAGTGTGGTTATTAAATATGTAAGCTCTGTGTATAAAGTTATATTAAAGGTAGAGCTGCATGATTGAATATATTAATATATAAAAATATTATTGTAATAAATTAGAATTGTCCTGATAATGGCTGATCTTTCTTCTAACCCTCAAACACCCAGAAACGCGACATCGCGTTTATTACACCGTGAAGAGAGACTGCTGGCCTGAATCATGCTTCTATATGTGTATATGTATTCTCAACCAGTATTGTAGTTGACGCGGATTTGATTCAAACTTTGAATTGAGGTAATTTTAGATTTTCTCTTATGTCTAGCACCACCTGTATGGTTAAGTAGCTGCAGGTAAAAGGTGGAATATCTTGCTTAACAAAAGTGGTAGAGTTCCCAGTTCCCTTCCTCGATCTGTTGGAGTTGCGTGCTTTCGTTTACTTACTGGTCATGACTACTTGCAAAGGCATTTACATCGCATTGGAGTAAAGGATTCTGCTTGGTGCCCTCTGTGCAACCAGGGTGAAATGGATGGTGACCACCTCAGATACAGCCCTGTTGTTTTAAAGTTTTTTGTAGACAACTCTACGGAGGCAAATTTTAATTGTTCTTATGCTTCGTCATCATTTCATTGGGCTGCTCGTCGACTAATGGCAGAAATGCCGAAGACGGCGTAGGATAAAAAAATATATATTTTCTCTTATAAGTTATCCGTTCCTTTTTAAGACATCGATCCGAATTGTACAAATTCATCGATCTCTGGAACTATTTGTAAATTAGTTTTAAAAAATGACAGTCCTCAGCAAATTTCTTCAAATTTTGGTATATACATTCAAATATCCACTTTGTAATAAATTTTTAAAAAAACCAGGTGTCAATACAGTTTTAAAATTTTAATAAGACATATATTATCATAAAGCATTTTTTCTTTTCTTATAGGAATAAGAATTATTATCAGAAGAGTGTTTTAGTAAAAAAATATCCCTCTCGAAGAGCCTTGCTCTTCAGTATTGTATGAATACATTTCGTAGACAGCAAACCGTAACTGTAGCTGCAACTGCAAGTAACTTCAATTGCAAATGACAGTGCATTTTGACTTGCAAACTAATTTGCGAATTTGCAAACATTTATTTTGGTACATTTTTGATGGCGTTAAACAGAAAATTCAATAATCGGGAAATAAAAAAAAAGGCTCGAGACAGTCATTTGGGTGTAACTCCCGTCGAAATGATGTCACTCCCTCCTTTAATGACACCATCGCGTGATTCAGAAAAGCAGCCCCATTTATTACGGGGCGCACAGGACGTGTGTTTATCCAGTGAATCAGATTCAATTTGAGTAATCATCCAGTATTCATCACTATTGGAGTGGTTTCCATTTCCTCATCACTAAAATATGCCTGATTATTCAAAAGTATCATTGATTTTATAAGGATTCACAGTGATCGGGAATAATTTAAATTTTTCTTTTCTAACAAAATTTTTATTTTTTTTATTTGTTACATTGTGGTGTCGCCCAATCACTATCGTAGCTAGCCTTGAGTGGGTCCCCCCCCCTTCAAAAATCTTCGGAGGGGGGCATTCATAGAAAAGCGCATCGCATTAATAAATATTATTTGAAAATGTTAAACATATTACACATGTAAGAGCCCTTGTAGCTGGGGGAGCTTCGTATCACTGATACGGCTATAGCTACACCCCTGGACACACTCTCACTCAGGGACGTCTTAAGACTGCTTGAGGCCCTGAGACCCCATGCAAAAGTTAGCCCTGGGCCCCTACACAAATGTAAGTCCCACCCATGACCCTTAAAAGTAGACATTACGTACCACATGTTGTCGAATACTCGAACAAATAAAACCCCGAAACAAATTAATGTGTATGACTTATGACGAATCTCTACTCGCCCTTCAACTAATCCTCTGGGGAAATGTTTGGGCTATCAATCAGCATAAACCCTTTTGGAAGAGGAAACCCTGATATGCAGATTAGTTCGGTTATATATAGTACTGTAGAACGTCGTTTATCTGAACGCTTATTATCCGTAGCGTCAAATATCCGAACCAAAGTCCAGATACGTTTTCGAACAGTGCAATGATCAAAAGTTGTTTCTTGTGATGTCAAAAAAGACGGGTAAACCCAAGGTGAGGGATATTTGGGGAATTTCACCCGTGTGATTTGGTAAACATCTGCGTGGAATATTAGGGCAGTTTGTTTCCAAGTGAGGGGATGTTTACGTGCTCTTTTGTTGAATTTTGTTGATGTAGAAACCTGGATGGTATGCGATGCAGAAGACTGGATTTCAAATGCTAAATGATGCCGAGATTGTGACTTTCGTGCTAGAGGAATCCAACCCTGTCGACGGTGGAACAGATGAAGACGAGGACAACAACAATGAAAGTAGCAAATGCTGACGCGTTTCGTGCGTTAGAGACAGCTATGGCGTGGTCCGAAAAAGAGTCAGAGTGCTGTCCTACTCAACTACTGCTGCTGAAGAGAATCAGAAACCTTGCAGCGAGAAAACTAAGGTGTACAATGGTACAACGAAACATAAGTGATTATTTTTCGCAATCAAGGTAAAATTGCGACATTTTGCATCTATTTTGCTTTTTCTTCGAGCACGTTTTCCGCATGTGATGATTTTCAATATTCGTATAGTGTCCAGTATCATATACTGCATGGATCGCATTCGGTTTTCGGTTATCCGAACCATCGCGTATCCGAACGGTGTCTGGTCCCAATGGATTCGGATAAACGACATTCTACTGTATAGGTGTTCCAGCTAGTGAGAGGGATAGGACATGGAGATTGAAATAAAGAGAATCTGACGACGAGGAGAGATAGTTACCGATCAGGTATTATGTATATTGATAGCGCGTTTCAGGCATTAAATAGTCGAAGATATTTAAGTGATGATTGTCACCATAGCTAAATTGTTAACTCAAATATTAGATTAGTGGATTGATCCCATAAAGGAGGATTAATATAATAGAAGTCTTCTCACAATTCGCGTCTCTCTTGGTTTATTCCCCTATTGCTTTTAGTAGGAACATCTCTTCTTGTTTGAATATTAGAATTGTGTCTGTTGATAATTTGTGTGTTGAATAAATAGTTGAAAATTATTATGGCGAATCATTTTTCACTTCCTCCCGCACCCCTAGCCGGGGCCGAGAGTAGATCGCGAATGTTATAGACTTATAATCGCACAAATCATCTCGACCAACTACCGCCTTTTGACTAAATGAGCAATGATGGTCTATACATGGACGACGGTCATCACACGTAGCCAGTTGACATATCGTCCGAAATTTCCTGTTTTTCATAGAATATAATGAGAAATAACATTTGACAGTTGAAATCATTCGAATCTTATTAAGGCTGAGTCAAAAACGAAACAAAACCCCCATTGTGTCCGAGGCTCTGGGCCCAGTTGGCCCATGCTTTAAGACGTCCCTGCTGACACACATGTTGTGTGTGTGTTGTTGTTGATGCTACCTATCTGACTGCGTCAGGCTGAAATTCATCGTGGCAAATTGATTACAAACTGGCTGAGGATTATCAAGGAATATCACAATTTTTAATAAATTTAATTTCTTAAAGAGATGAAACTCAGTATGTGTTTAATAGATACTGTATTTTTAAATGCAATGCCAGTTGCAGTGGCGTAACGGACAATATTTGGGCCCCCCTGAAAAGTCAAGTTTTGGGCCCCCAAAGTTGGATTTTACAAAAGGTAGATATTTGGCGACAGTCAGGCTTTGGGCCCCCCGCGGTGCTGGTGTTGCGGAGGTGCACGTTACGCCACTGGCCAATTGCATTTTGCATTACAGTTAAAAAGTTTCTGGAAAAGCAAGATTTAAAAAATTCCTGTCCTTTGGAGCAATTTTTAAAGCCAAGAAAACATATTATTTCTCTAGCCAGAATGGTGACAGATAAATAAGTCAGAAATAAGACCTCCACTCACACTAATGCATATTTGGCATTTGTTATGCACGCTCTCCATTCAGCTGTCAGTTTGGAGGGATATTGACCCATTCCTCTGAATTTCAAGTAGACTTTGAACTCTGGTGCAATTTGCCCTTGGGGGATTCCTTCGCGAAACCTTTCTGTTAAAAGTATCTCAAGCATTTTAAATATTGGCAATTCCTCGTGGCAGGTGTGGAAGTTAGGAGAGGGGTGCCAGCTCATGTGCCATCCTCTTCACTTGATCGTGGCTAAGAATTACTAGGGCCGTCGCCAATAGCTCTCGTGTAGCCTTGTAGTGCGACGTAGTTAAACACTCATTCACACAGAGATTCTCGATAAATGACAAGAGCAACAATTTTGAAGTTGATACACGAGGTACCAAGGTTAAATTACAAACGATTAATCTCCCTTTGTTTTGAGTAATTTCTTATGCAGAATGAGTAATTTAGAATGTTCGTAACTGATCGAGACATCCAATTCTACGATATATATTGGCAATTTACTTTATTCTTATGATGAGAGAGATTTTGAGGTCGTGTTGTGACGGATCCATACGCGTCCTTTCACTAACCATCTTGGGAATTCTTTGGGGCTATTAAAAATATCAACCTTCTCCTAAGAAGAAGACGTGATATGCTTCTTTTGTGTGATATGCATGGTCTTTATTATATATAGTTCAGGTTCGCGAGTTGAAAAGTTAGAAAGTTAGAGGGTTAGTTAACTAAAGGTGACAAGTGAGATACAAGGAGAAGAATACCGTAAAAGGTTAGAAAGTCCGTATGAGAGATTAAAGACAGGAAGGTGATTTTGATAAAGAAATTGAAGGATTAAGCCTTAATTGATAAGAGGACTGCCTACAGTTCAGGTATTAGTCACCTTCATATTCCGTTAGATATTTAAAGTATTAAAGAGGTTAAGTGACAATTAGTTACTTTTCTACCGTTAAAGCCATATTGAGGTAAAAGGTTGATTATTAAAAATGGTTAATTTATTAGATGTATTCTCCAAAAACGTGACTCTCGTCTCCTCCCTCTGTTAACCAATCGGAAACATCCTATTTAGTGTGATTCATTGAATTGTTTTTGAGTTAATTTAAACGTTGAATAAATAATTTGAAATTATCTCTCGTCGAATCATCCTTCACTTCTTCCTACACCTTTAGCTGGGCCACAAGGTAGACGGGGGGGGGGGTATTACAGTGTGTCGGTTTCCAAACTTCTAAAGAAAAAAAAACACGAGAGGTCTGAGCACACATTACATATTAGCGTCACCTCGTTAGGTGGACGTTTGCTACCCCTCTCGACATTTTTGAAGCCCAGGGGTGAGCAGAATAACTAGATGGGTTATTTTATTTTTCAAAGGGAACTGCAAATTCTTCTCATACGCCCTTGGGTGAAACGGATGTTGAGCAGACTCTTTATCTGTTTAATGTTACTCCTCTTTTTTTCTTAGACACCACGTGGCGAATAAATTCACCAGACAGCTTCCCCCACCCCAGTGGTCTATGAGAAGGGACACACCTGTTTGACGGCATTCCATTCTTTCGTTCCCTCTCATATGTGACCATGATACACTTGTATGGAAAGGAGTGTCGGCCTTTTGAGAGGAAGAAAAATCAAGAAGTGTATTCCCAGTGTGGAAGTCACACGTCGATTTACAGACCCTCTATGTGGCTTACGAGGTGCGGCGACATAGATAATCTCAGTCGAGATAGACTTTCGTCCCAACGGTACCAATGGCGATTGGGACCAAGACAGAGGGTGCCGGGTGCAGACCCGTGACCCTCGCCAAACAAAAATTATTAGCGATGGTAAGAGGCCCCCAGGGGGTTTAAAGAGACGGTTCGGAAGGTGACAGGGATCTACAGCGAGATGAGCGAAAGAGACTGCGGGTCAGCCGCACCAGTGAATGATGGAGAGACATGCGATAGGCTGTGTGGCAGCGTGACCAGAGATCGGTATCATAGAACGACTTGATATCTTCTTCAGCGAAGGGCTGAGGGGCAGCGAAGGATATATTCCATGATAATCGTGTTAAGTTTCTAATCTAATTTGTAAATAAAATAATGTTTGACCAAAGCTGTGTGATCCATCTCGTTACCCAGGAATTAAGCAAACTTGGGGGGAGAGGCACGACCAGGGACGTCTTAAGGAATAAGCCTGGGCCCAGGGCCTCACCCTCAATGGAGGTCTCGTCTCATTCTCGACTCAACTTAAAGATCATTATTCAAATAATTCCAACGGTCAAATGTACTTTCCGGTTGTACTCTCCAAAAACTTAGGAATTTCGGAAGATATGTCAACTAGCTACATGTGATGGCCGCTGTCCATGTACAGGTCTAAGCCTACCACTGTACACGATCATTACTCATTTCGTCAAAAGGCGGCAGTCGGTTTGTGCGATTGGAAATCATGCACATTTGTTTCGGGTTATTGTTAGTACGAGTATTTGACAACGTATGTTATGTAGTGTCTACTTTTAAGAGTCATAGGTGGGGCGTACATTTGTGTAGAGGCCCAGGACCTACTTCTGCGTAGGGGTCCAGGACCTACTTTTACGTAGGGGTCCAGGACCTACTTTTACGTAGGGGCTCAGGGCCTCAAGAAGCCTTAAGACGTCCCTGATCACGACGTTACAATATCAAATGACTTGTAGTCAGTGGCGTAACGGAGAATATTAGGGCCCCCTGCAAAATTAAGTTTTGTGCCCCAGGCCGAATTTTACAAATGGTACGCTGACTTGGCGCCAGTCAGTCTTTGGGCCCCATAGAATCCTAGCCCTCTCCACGATGCGGGGGTGCACGTTACGCCACTGCTTGTAGCCTCATTATTTTATTGAATTAGCTTCATCGATAGCAGTATTGAGACTTGTAATCTTTTTACTCTTAATCGACCCGATTCTACCTTCAAATTTAATAATTCAAATTAGGAAATACTTTTATTTCATATCGAAAACGATAACATAACTACGGAACCTTTTTCACGAATTTAACTCGTAGAGTCACGTCACTACTTCGCTAGAAGATCCGGAAAGTTCTTCTAAAAAGTTCGACTTCCGGAATAAAACAATGAGTGAGCATTAATAGCATTCCCATCCGATCATCAGTGTAACAAGTGAAGTCTGATATATTTAAATGCTAAGTCTCTCGGCGTGGGAAACAGTCTATAGCACTTCTAATTTCGCTTAATTTCACAGTGAGTTATGTTGCATGTAAAACCTGTGATACTAAACTCATAAGTTTCGCATACTCTAAGCCAGTCAGTGGCACACACAAGAGAAGGCGGTGGTGTGGGGGGGGGAGGCTCAATCCCTCACACACAGACTACAAAATTTTTAATTTTTACCATACAGATTACCCTTTGGCGTTTTCGTCTCCGTGTTTCTTAGGATGTAGCCCCTGCATGAGAGAGGTTTGTGTACACCCCTGAAACCAGTGGTCTCCAAAAAGTGGGGTACACGTACCCTAAGGAATACACAGAGTGATACATCAAATAAAAAAAAGTAGGCTCATTACTTATATATAGTCGTCCATCTAGTATAGTGGTTAGTGACGCTGACTGCGGCACCGTAGGGCCTGTGCTCGAATCCCGGAGAAGGCATGGATGTGTGTGTGTGTGTGTTTGTATTGTAATCCTTCATGACTTCAAATTCCTTCTTCTTTTGTGATGTGTGCTTCATGCTTACTTCTGTAAGCCTCCGTGTGATACTTTGTGGCGCACTGGGGTTTATAAATGTTCTGGAGAATATTAGGGCCTCCTCCTGCAAAGTCAGGTTTTGGGCCCCAAGCCAGATCTTGTAATTAATTTCAAAACCGTAACATAACATAAGCTTAAGGCACGCTAGAATCATGGCGGGGTGGTACGTTACGTCACTGGGTTTGCTATCACGAAAATTTGAGTTTAAAAATTTGTTGGTCCTTGGAGATGAGGGTTTCAGCCCCAAATACCTCATCTACGCTTTTGTACATAATAATGTTCACATTTAAATTAGACTTCAAAAATTTATATTTTTGAATTAGAATTTAATGTGAGCGTTGCCTAATAGTTTCTCGTTGGGAGGTATCCCTTCCCCTTTCCGTGAAGGCTTCAAAGCCAGGGCATATATGATGTTGCGCTCCCTGGGACTGGGGAAAACAGATGCAGATACAGGACCGTTTTTAACCTCCCCGGCGCCCTAAGCACTTCAAATTGTTACGCCACCCCCACTATTTCCAGAGCGCCCCCTTGCCAGTTTTGTTTTGGGAAGGATTTTCCCACACTTCGTTTTTGCTGTTTGGAGAGTCTTTCTATTATCCATCACCTTTTGGCCCTCCATGTCCTAAACCGGCAACCGTAAGGAAAGTATAGTGGCATGGTTTGGCCACTCTAGTTCATTTCTTACCTTACAATATCACGGACCACCAGTAGCGCACACAGAAATTTTTCAAGGGGAGTGGGGGGTGGGGGTTCAGGGTCGAATGTCCATTATTCTCATATCATGCTCCAATATGCCGCCCAACTTATTCTTTCGATTTTGTCGATTTTCGGGATCAAAAACAGTAAAAAATTAATTAATGATTAATACTAATAATTGAATACATAATTAGCATCTATTAATAAAATTAATTATTAATAACAATTACTTAATTAAATTTTGCGTACTATATACATAGGATTATAATCAATTGGAAAAATATCAAGGGCTTTGGGGGGGGGGAATCCGGACCCGAGGACCCCTTGTGTGTGCCACTGCGGACCACCCACCTACCCTTTCGTAAATTAGTACAGTAGATTAATAAAACCGTTTGCAATTACAGTACAGAGTATACATTATTGTATTAACTGTTTTTTCAACTTGTTAATTATCATTTTAGACATTTTTATTTTTTGTTGAGTCATGTCATAGTACTGTGATGCAACTAAACTTTTCTTCAAGCAGGGTAAACTGTTAAGTTTCTCATTTTCCATAATAGATCTCATTTCAGTCTTTGAGACAGAAGTCCTAAGGCACTGTACAGCGACCAATAAGAAGAAAATCTCACACTCACGTGATACATGCTTTAACACTTGCAAGCGATCATCAGCTTAAATTTCTTGCGTACCTCAAGAAGTGGCGTAACGTACCCTGCAACCCCCGCACCGGGGGGGGGGGTCAGGGTTCTAAGGGCCCAAAGCCCACCTGCCCCTTTTGTAAAATCCAACTTTAGGGGCCAAAACTTGACTTTGCAGGGGGACCCAAATGTTCTCCTCTACGCCACTGACCTCAAGTATCATTCTGCACCCCACACCCCTTTTTATAAATACAACCATATCCTGTCCCATAGAGATGCCATGTACCTTTGCGCAACCAAACCAGGAACGTAGCTACCGCCGTATCAATGATACGGGGCCCCCCAAGCTACAGGGGCCCCAACATGTGTCACAACAGTCCCACTAACAGGACTCCCACATGTAAAAAAGGATCCCGAAGGAATTTTGATACAGGGCCCCCTCAGAGCTAGGCTACGTCAGGGAACCAGTGGCGAACACAAGGGGGGGCGTCCTGAGGGTCCAGACCCCCCCCCCTCCCAAAGCCCTTGAGCTTTTTTAGATTGATGATAATACTATTTATATATATAATGTAAAATAAAATTAATTACTTTTTTTACAATTTGTTTCATAAACTAATGCTAATTATTAATTCAATAATGTGTTTTTTGTTTTGTTTTTTTGTTAACAAAATCAGAGGAATCAATTGGTGTTGTCTTGAGGTATGATACGAGTTGGGGGACTTTCGACCGTGGACCTCCCCCTTGAAAAATTTTTGTGTTCGCTACTGCAGTGAACCAAACATATTTTTTCAATTCCTACTCTCTATTAGCTCTCTCACTCTCTCTTTCTATATTTATTTTCTTCAAATTTTCAATCGCTAATAAAATACTTTCTATTCATCGAATCAAGTTCAAAGAAATTTTTTTACACTTGTAGTGGATGACACTTTATGTAAATACAGTTTTTTAAATGTTAATTCACTAATTAAATTAAATTAAATTAATTACCGGTTTTCGACGCAAACTCAGATTTGTCTCCATTGTTGTAACAATGTAACTGTTGAAACAATGACAAAAAATTGGCGTGGAAAACTGGTTTTCCAGCCAAATCGGGTGTGCATTGTTACAACAATGAAGACAAATCTTGCACTTTTTTCAATTCTTCCTATTAGTTTACTCTCTCCCTACAGATTTGTATACCTTGCTGAAATTTTCAATCGCTAATAAAATATTTTCTATTCAACCATTCAAGGTAGGAATTGACGGAATTTTTTTTTATATTACTTGTTCGAAATTGGAATTGGCAATCCATCAAAAATATTAGTGTTGTGTACCACGATACGATGACCGATAGAAAACATATTAAAAAAAATTTAATGGGCGTGTCACATTCATGATTAGTTGGCGACGACGTCCAATGAAAACCAAAACCTCATGCATAGTGAACGAAAACACAGGTGTTAACGCCATCTGCCCCTCAACCTTCATACCATGACTGGTGCCTTCACTGGAAGAAAAGTTGGAAAAGTCTTCACTTCCCAAAACAAGATTTCTTTCTTTGCCACAAAAAATAAAATAAATATACCGCCTCGAAAACGCTGTAGATTTCTTTTTAAAATTCTCCCCACCAAGTCCAGTGACCTTGAGAAGTGCGCATGCACCAGTTCCAAGGCGCAGAGAGTTGGATTTGCCTTAACTTCAACAAAAAAAAAAAAAAAGTAATCTAACCCACCATATTTCTTATACGAACACTGAAGTCCTAAGTTTATGTTCAGGGTTGCCAGTGTTGGCTCCTACTCACTCATTTGGCGCTAGTTTTGTCACATGATTATTTTTTTATTGTTTATTTTATGAGAGGCGTAATTATATGGGTCACGAAAAAATGTTTGGTCAAAGGTAGGAAAGAGACATATACTTAGGGTCTGATTTTTAACTTTTCTGGAACATTTTGTAACTAATCAAATATGACATTTAGAAAAAATACATCGATATGGAGTTCTTTTTTTGCATGAATTTTTCATTGTGCTGGCGCGGTGTGAAGATGAAAAAGATTCCGACACAGGATGACCTGTTTTTTTGTAGGCGAACTTTTTTGTGTGTTTTTTTTATTTCAGATTACCGTCTGTGCGAAAGCGAAACGCCTTTTTGAATTCGCTGCGATTATTATTACTATTTTATTTTTTTTCGGAAACTTCTCTTTTGGTTTTCCCAAAAAGAAGTGTTTATTATTTTGTAGCTGTTTCTCACAATATTTTTAATCTTGTTTGCCAGAGTCTATTGTAAACTTGACACTTGATATATACGCATGTCGAGTATGTATTTTCTCCCCGTATTTTTTTCAAACCAGATACATTCCTTTCATATTTATTTATTTATTTTTAGTTTTTCCATTTTTCACACGCTTTAGAGATTTTTTTAATGTTAAATTCCAACTGTACAATGGGATGGGGGGGGGGCATAGGAGATGAAAGTCGTTATTTTGAATCGCGATCAGATAGATGACCAGAACAATACGAATCGTTACGGCACTCGCTGAACTTCCACACCACACCTCAGTGCCGGTTTATCCATTGAGTACTTGGGGCGGGCGTCCAGGAGCCCGGATAAGCTAAATTTAACCAGAAAATCTGGTTATAAATTTCGATCCGCCTGTGCCAAAAGGGACTGTAGATGTTTCTGCGTCCAGGACCCGAAATTAGCATAATTCGGCACTGCCACACCTAGCGAGGATTTTGAATTCTACAGTCGGACCCAGGGGTGATGCAAGGGGTGACTTACAGGCTGCATATAGTTCTATCAATCAAGTAAAAATTTTTACGAATTTCTCTAAATAAAACTCGAATAAATATGCTGAATTTTAAACAGTTGTTGAAAATTCCAAATAAGTCCCGGTTTCCCGATAGTATAGCATAGTTTAGAAAAATAAAATGTTAGTCCACAGTGTGTGCTTCCACACCACAGGCCCGAGGTTTTATCCTCGGGCTGGGCAAGGTAGACTCAGCCTTTCATCCCTTCAGTGGGCCGATAAATGAGCACAAACTTGCCCGGGGACTAAACACTAGGGGCTTATCTTCAGACTGACCACTTAATCGGGACATCTGCTCATGCACCCCAATGCCCAATGGTCACGTATACTGAGATGGGCACAATATGCCTTGGCTTTCAAGGACTGTTGTGCCACTGAATTTAGGTTAGTGCAAAGTGTGTTGGTCCATTGTCCATTAATATCTACTTTTTACTCACATCCTCCATTTGATTGCAAAATTCATGGCAGAGGCGGCAATACCACAAGAAAAAACGGTTTTTTTTCAAGCTTTTATTTAACTTGCAATGTATGTATGTATGCAATGTGTTCGGGTGGAATCTTGCAACTCAATTTTGAAGCTGATATCTTCAACTAATTGAGCTGAAATTTTGTATACACGTTTAGTTTGGATGACAATGCATTGTTTGAACATTTATATTCCGATATTGCAATTAGTTAAAAAGATATTAATTAAAAACTTTAAAACGAATAATAGTTTTACCCCTGTGCGCTGTTTATTCCGCTATGCTCGGCGACGCAAAATGAACCTAGAGGGGATTTTTTTTGTGGAGTTTTGACGTTTTTAAAACAGCGATCTATTTTTTTTTATAAAACTCAGACAAAAAATAATTCCAGAATCGGAAAGATCATTTATTTCGCCACTGCGATACAATTTTTTTTTTACAAAATAATAATATTTGTATTTTTTACGATTTTTTTAAAAAATGAGACAAATGAAAATGATGTCTTAATTGTTGCACATGAGTTTTTTTTTCGTTTAAATAAATCGACATTCCGTACTAATGCAGCTCATGCTTTGCTCTTTTAGAATCAGTCATTTAAAAAATAACATGCCCCCAACTTTTTTTTTACGATTTTTCTAAAATTACTTCAAATTTTAATTAAACATTTAATAACTTCGTCATTTATGAAGATAATATCACGAAACTTTTTTTTTCGTGTGTAGAACAATATTATACGAGATCTGTATGAAGATTAAAAAAATTGCTTAAAAATAACGGATTTAAAAAAAAATTGTGTTTTTTTGTCTAATACCCTTTTTGCGAGAATTGATTCAGCTAAATTCTTGCTGCAAGACTGCATAAGTAACCGGCAAATGACCTAGCAACAATGATGCGTTGAATGAGATGAACAGACTGAGAAACCTGTCCAGCGGTAACAAAAAAGTAAAAAAACCCTTTTAAAAACAAGCTTTTATTTAAACGCGCTAAGAAGTATAAAATAAATTTTTCATTTAAAACTTTTTTTACTATCTACTTATAAAGTCATTACACAATTTATATGATATAAAAGCTTGTCGCGAGATTTACCTGTGTAAATAAACAAGTAAATTAAATAACTTGATCTGATTGATTTTAATTTTTAAAATTTTCAAACTAAGTAAATACGAGTACTTAAATCTTATATATATAATGCAAATGTGGGCTTATGTTGAATATAAAAAAAATACATGTTTAGAATTATTACTAATGTTCAAAAGGAAGAATATTTTCAGATTTGTTGGTCAAGAAATTTATAAGCTGAGTTACAAGAAACACCCACACCAAAAAATCACAGATATTATATGAGTTTTTTCTTTAAATATAACTTTTCTTTCTTATGGCATGTTATAAAAGTAAATAATTATTTAAATTATATTATTTATTTATTTTGTTTTAAATTGAAATTAAATAAAAATATCTCTTTTACTATAGATTTAGTAAGAAAGCACTGGATCACTATTAATAATTCACTATTTAAATCTTTTTCTGAAAAAATTCTCAGTATTCTGTATAATATATTATTTAAAAAAATCTAGTTTTATTTTGCTGGTTTCATAATTGAAAGGAATTATTGATTAATTTCTGTGTTTGAAAATGAAATTCATTACTAAAAGTAGCTTGTAAATACCAATGTTCAGTGAAGTGTAGCAAGATCTCTCAAAAATGAATATTTCTATAATTAATTTTTTCTTTCAAGCACAGAGTTGATTAATTTTCTTTATCTCTCTTTTTAACAATGAGAGAAATAAAATTCAATTAAAGTTTATTTTTAATTATTAAAGTTCATTATTTATTACTCAAGCATTTTCTTTTGATAATTAACGTTCACAAATGATCTCAATCGTTAAGTAATAATTTTAAAAAATGTGTATTAATTTTGAGTGAAAGTTTTGTTGATTAATTAAAAGGACAATTAAAACAGGAAATAATGGATTTTGCTTAACAATAACTTTAAATGAATAAAATCAGCTTAAAATGGATGGACAAAATTTTCATTGAGTTTTAAGAGAGAAAGTGTGTATACGGTAAGTACGAAGGAAAAAAGTAACTTTTTGCTGAAGAATTTAACTCTGAGAAAAGAAAAAAGAGAAAAAGATATTATAAAGTTAATGATTTTATAAAGATGTTAAAAAATCACGATATATATTTTTAAGCAATCAAAATAAAATTTCTTTTACAAGATTTGAATAATTTTCTGTTGTTGAAGTTTTTCTTTTGTATCTGAACAAATGTTCTCTTCTCTGGGTACTTGAATTTGAATAATTTTTCCCTCAGTATTTTAATATACTTCTTAAGTATCAAAATGATTGTTCTATTAAACAGCAATGTTTCATTTGAAAAATCAATGCGTTTTTCTAATCTCTGTCTTTGATTTCATGACAAGTTTAATTTATTAAGACGTGACCGACTCTCCGTTCTGAACCGTGATTTTAAAAAAGCGTATAAATGAACAATTTTTTGATATTTTGTGTGAGTTGAATTACGATATACCGAAAAATTCCACGTATAACGCGCACTTTTAACACCAAAAATGAAATCGAAATGTACGGGTGCCCGTTATACGCCGGATATAAAAATGATAGCTTTAAAAATAGAAAAAAGAGATGAGCATAAAGCAAATTAGATTTCTGATATATCGAAATACTGTTTATTTTAAAGATATTACTCACTTCATAAATTTAAGGTATCCGACTACTTGCGTCAATTTTTTTTAAATGGAGATATGGGGATTTTTTTGTTGTGTTTAGATTTGCTTAGTACATTTTAAGAAAAATATGCAAAATTAAGAAGACAAAAAGAAATTATTATTTCTATAACGGAAAAAAAATGGGTAAAAATTGACAAAAAATAGCATAAACATGGCCCATTCTGTACCAAAAGTTTATGAATAAATATTCAATTTTTCAATTCTTATGGGTTGCTATGTTATTCATTTTTAAATGACCTTCAGGATAAGAGATATTTTAATTTTTACAAAAACTAGAGCCCTTTACTTTGTTATTACATGAAACTGCTTTAAAAAAACAGTGGTTATATTCACACAAGGGGCTGTAAATTTTGTAATAAAACAGTGATTGATAAATCGGAAGGTTAAAACACTTCTACTATTACACAGAACATACACAAAAAATTTCAGTTAATTATTTTCAAAACCTTTTTAGCAATCGCTGGCCCCGTTTGAGTATTTAAAAGCAAGATATCAATCATTGCCATGGCCAAGTAATTTTAGCGCGTTTTTCCCATGTTGTATTTTACAATAATGCAACTAATGAACTTTTTACTAACAGAAAATAGTGTGTACTATACTAAAAAAAAATTTTTTTTAATTTTAAAAAAATTAAAAAATTATTAAATTTATATATGATTCGGCTCATCTAGGGCACAAATGCGAATTAATGCCGAAAACCCGAGGTCAATTGATTGCTTATTGGCTGAGAAAAAGGTTCGACAAAATATGGAACGAAGACGAAGACGAAAATTGCGTCCTAATAGCGCTTTTTGGCGCGTTTTTCACGTAGTGTAAAAAAAGCGCTATTAGGACGCAAATTTCGTCTTCGTCCTCGTCTTCGTCTTCGTTTCATATTTTGTCGTACCTTTTTCTCAGCCAATAATTAACCGATTGACCTCGGGTTTTCGGAATTAGGTCGTATTTGTGCCCTAGATGAGCCGAATCATATTTAAATTTAATAATTTTAAAAATTAAAATTTAAATATTTTTTTAATGTATAGTATATTATTTTCTGTTAGTAAAAAGTTCATTAGCTGCATTATTGTAAAATACAACATGTGAAAAACGCGCTAAAATTAGTTGGCCATGCCAATGATTGATATCTTGTTTTACACACACTGAAAAACGCGCTAAAAACAACACACATTTCGATTAAACGCGTTTTAAAGTATGACATCTTGCTTAAAGTAATGGCATCTGCTTTTACTAAAACACTTGTAGTTTTTGTTCTAGTGAACGGAAGATAATAAACTTGATATTTTTATAAAGCTGATAAGATGGCCTATAAAATAAAATCATAAAAGAATTGGTCCATTTTCTGCAAAATTCACAATTTCAGGGTAGTCGGATACCTTAAAGAGTTGTAATTCTAGAAGTATAACTATATTTTCAAAAACCTGGGATAATATCGGGAATAAATGACTTAAAAACTTAAGAGCACTAACATATGTACATTTCACGTCACTTCGTAAAAAAGGGGGCATGCGTTATACGGTGAATGTACCTAAAAATTGAAAAATGCAGCTTAAAAGTATACGGGTGTACGGCGGTGCGCGTTATACGGCGGATTTTGCGGCACATATAAAATGGTTTAAAGATTATTATTACAAGAAAAATTATTTATAAATGCAATTTTTTGGAAGGAATTGAAAGAGATCGACATATAGTATAAAAATTCTGTTTTATAAGAATAGATGTTAAGTATTCGAAAAATTGCTCTTATCCAATATAAATTTTTTTCGGTCACTCATTTTGATACAGAGGAGTTATTAAAAAGGAGTATACCCAGTTTTATATTACTGAAAACTATAACCTTCAGAAGAGATAGAGATCACTATACAACACAAGAATGCACATTTCCTTTCTTCTATAGATAACCATTAATTAAAAATACAATGAAATACGCTTAAGACGAAATATCGGTAACACAAAATAATACAACGGTCCCGATAAACTACTACGTATTTTCATGCATTTTTTCTCTTAACACGAAACGAAAATTGCTTAACACGAAAATATTTCCCTTCTGGGAAGGAACAAAACACGGCAAATTCCAGCCGGATTGGACTGTCCTATTGTATTATCGAAAAATATCCTTGCAGTAGATGATGAAAATGTGTATGCATTGTGGCAGACAAAGACATTTTGCAGTGTGTTCAAAGCTCAAAAATATCATTGATGCAGATTCCGACGATGAAAATGAAATAAATAATGCAGCTCCTGTTCCCCCGTCATCGGAAACGAGGAACATCATGAAAAGTATGCGCAGTTATATAGACTTGCATTCTAATGGTGAAAGGGATAACAAAATGGACGACATCGAACAATTTGTTGCCAAAAAAGACAACGCAAAGAAAATATATCGGATTATTCTCCAAGAACTCAATAAACGCTTTGTTTTTCCACAAACTAAGACACTTTGTGTTTAATTTCATTACATTCTTGTGAATATTTTTGTTTCATTGATTTCTTTTAAATAAATGTATACATACATATACAGTAGAACGTCGTTTATCCGAACGTTTATTATCCGGAGCGTCAACTATCCGGACCAAAATCCGGATATGTTTTCCAACAATGCAATGCTCAACATTTGTTTCCTGTGAGGCCAAAAGAGACCGGAAAACCCAAGGTGAGGGATATTTGGGGAATTTCAGTTGTGTGATTTGGTTAACATCTGCGCGGAATATTAGGTTAGAGGGTGACCTGTGATTGGCGGTTGTGACTAAGTGAATTAACTCTCTATTGTCTGTACTGAAGTTAGGATAAGAATGGAAATTTTTTAGAATGGCTAGCCTGGTGGGTAAGTTATTTATTCAACGCTTAAATTAACTCAGAAACAATTCAATGAAACATAATAAATGGGATATTTCCAATCAGTCAACAGAAGGAGGGGACGAGGGTCACGTTTTTGGAGAATACATCAAATGAATTATAACTCCTTTATGATAAGCAATCTCTTCTACCTCAATATTGCTTTAACGGTAGAAAAGTAACTAATTGTCACTTAACCTCTTTAATACTTTAAATATCTAACGGAATATGAAGGTGACTAATACCTGAACTGTAGGCAGTCCTCTTATCAATTAAGGCTTAATCCTTCAATTTCTTTATCAAAAACACCTTCCTGTCTTTAATCTTTCACACGGACTTTCTAACCTTTTACGGTGTTCTTCTCCTTGTCGCCTTTTGTTAACTAACCTTCAAACCCTCTAACTTTCTACTGTCTATATTTGTTCACTTTCTAACCTTCTATTAAACGAATCTGAACTATATATAATTAACTTAATTTGCATATCACATCTTTTTCTTAGGAGAAGGCTGATATTTTTAATAGCCCCAAAGATTTTCTAAGAGGGTTAGTGAGAGGACGCGTATAGATCCGTCACATACCTACGAATTAAAAGATGCGGTTTGAACATATAGGTGCTCGTTATACACTAGATTTTATGTTGTTGGTAACTTGTACGCTTCTGCTATTGTCACTTATCGCGCCCCCTGCAACTTATAACTTCTACGACTTAACTCATGCGGAGTGGACATATTATCCCGGTCGTCCTGTGGCACGAAAGTGCATCTTTGTCTTAAGATACTATGATTCCGAAACATATTCATAAATCGTTCATACTGATTACCTTTTGTTGTTGATAATAAATCTATGTTTGTTTTGGATCAAAGTTCATTTTTCTCTCATTTGAAATCTATCGACGTTAATTTTAATGATGGCACCCTGCTGCATTTAGGCCTACCGTCCCCTATTTCAAATGTACTTTTCCACTGGTTATATAAAAACATTCAGAATTTGAATTTTTTATTTTAATATTTCTTGGCCACATAAATTAAATTGTAATTACATAGAAAACAGAACATTTATTGCTAAAAATAGCATATTTTGAAGGCGAAGGCGAAAGAAGAAAAAAATTCCAGTATCTAGAAATAAATTAAAAAAAACTCTTCATATATCTGGCAAAAACCTGACATTTTATAATTAATTCCTCTAACAATCGCCGCTTGTTATAAACCCATTTCGTTTTTACACGCGCACACTATTAATTATACAAATAGAAACATCACGAAATTAAATAATAACAAAAAAGCACATTAAAAAACAGTAATAAATATTAATAACAATAATCCAAAAGCACAAAACTGTCAATAACTCAATAAAGCCACCAACATTTTCGTCCAAAGCAATCGATCACAGCGTTCAGTCCCCGAACAAAAATATCGAAAACCAAACTGACAGAAAAAAGAAAAGAAAGCTTGTCGTCGTGTTAATAAGTGTTAGAGCTCAGCACGCAACAGTTTTTTGCTAGGACCTTTGCTGCGGAAAGCCATTGCAAAAGGGTCATTAAAGCCGTTGTGTTTAGTGGAGCAGCCGACGGATGCGCTACTGTTTAAGTGCAAGCGTTGTGAGAGGCGATTCATTAAGAAGTCAATTAGGGTTAAGGCGAAAATTAATTATCTGATTGGTAGTGGGCCTAAAGTGTATCAAGGGCAGAGAAGAGAAGTGAATTTAAGTGAGAGAAGTGGTTTTCGAGGAATGACATAAAAAAAGAAAGAGAAATGTATCAGTCTACTTTTTTTCTTTATTTAGTAAGTTTCATAGATCACAAGGCTGAGTTATGAAAGAAAAAAGCAGGGGTGTCAAAAGTTAACTTGGGCTGAACAAACAAAGCTTAACTTTAGGCGGACCCCCAAAAAATCAAAATTCATAGAAATGTAGGTTTATTTCGAAAAAAAAAACCATTATAGTAAACATATATAAAAGAAGAAGAAAAAAAAATTAGTGCTCATGTCCTTACATTTGACATATCTTTTCTGCTGTTATCTTTCCAATTTCTGGAGAATTTTTTTTTAGTTTTGTGTTGGGATATATTGGTCGGGCCGCAAAAATGTTCCATGTGGGTTGCATGTGGCCCACGGGACACGAGTTTGACATCCCTGATATAAAGCATCAAAAGCTATTAAGGTATCCGACTTCGTGCGCGCGCAAAACTTTTTTTTTTTTAAATGGAGATATGGGGATTCTTTTGTGTTTTTTAGATTTATTTAGTACATTTTAAGAAATGTTAAAATTAAGAAGAGAGAAAGAAATAATTAGTACTAAAATGGGAAAAGTTGGTTAATATTTATAAAAAATTGCATAAACGGAGCCCATTCTGTACAAAAAGTTTACGAACAAATTTTCAATTATGATGAGTTGCTATGCTATTCATTTTTGAAATGACCTTCAGCATAAGAGGTATATTAATTTTTACAAAAACTAGAGCACTTTATTTTACTTTTATGAAACTGCTTAAGAAAACAGCGATTATATTAACATAAGGGACTGTCAATTTTGTAATAAAACAGTGATGGATACATCCGAGGATTAAAACACTTCTACTGTTATACAGAACATACACAAACAATTTCAGTTCATTATTTTCAAACCTTTTTAGCAATCGCTGTCCCCGTTTGAGCATTTTTAAAAAATATGTATTTCGATTAAAACGCGATTCACGTTAATTATGTCGTAGTGTAAAAATTACGAGAGGAGGACTCGTCTCAGGTTTAACAACTGTCATTTGTTTGCTAAACGATTTTTAATTATCTGTTTCTATCCGAAGTAAAAGTCCATTAAACACAACTAATATACTTCATCATTTTTAATCATGATCAGATAGCGCAGAAGTCTACAAATTGGGTTCCGCGGAACCCTAGTTTGCCTTAGACCTTTATCAGGGGTTCTGCAAGGGTTCGACTATTGGGTTAATAAAAGCGCCAAAATATATTAGTAAAATTTCTATTAAAGATATATAAATCTTAGTAATTCTATAAAAGATAGAATTCGTAAGGGCAGTTTTCTTGTAAAAATAAATATAAATGGATAAAATAAATTTTTTAAAAGTCACGTGTTTCAAGCTTGAAAGGATAAATTAGACGACTTTCCGATGAAGAAGAAAGGGCAGCTTATGGACGTATCAACAAATTCGATGTTCAAGTCTAAATTTAAGCAGGAACAGGCTCCTAAACTTTAGGTTGCGAATTTCAAGAAAATGTAGAAGTTTCTTACACTGTTAAAAACATTTTAAAGTCACTCTGAGAACAATGTATTTAAATTAAAAATATTTTTCAACGTATGTGGCAACGAAAACAAAACATAGAAGCAAATGAAAGCACAATACGAAATGCTACTGCAGACAGGTTCAACAGACCCAAACTTTGATAGTTTGTGAAAAATTGCAAACACATAACCCATTTATTAAATATAATGCAATGGTAGATGACACCTGGACAGGGCCGGCTCTAGCAGTTTTGCTGCCCCGGACAAATATGGCCGCTTCTCTCTCCAAAACAAAAAATTGTAATTAAAAAAGATAAATTGTTGACACATACATAGACACCTATTAAACTTGAATAATTATTGCGAATAAAAAGTCAGCATAACACTATTATATATATACAGTTAACTCTCGCTACTTCAAACCTTCGATAATACGAACCTCTCGCTAATTCGAAGCATATGCTCAGCCCCTAGAAAAACTCTTGATATTTCGAACTAAAACAATACGTTTTGATGCATTCCATATTTTGAAGCAAAATCTGTGGCTGGCCAGACTACAACACTCGATAATTCGAAGTTATCTCATATAGCTCTCGACTATTCCACACTATCATGTAGAGTCCTGTAGCAAACAGGGTGGAGTTTGCATGTTTTGTGTTTTATTGCCTCTGCGTGTCTCACCCGTATCGTAGCCCAGTTGATGACCATCTGTCTGCCATCCCTTCGTGTTTCCCTGTTCCTCAAATAAAAAAAACATAAAAAGTTTAAAAAGTGACCTTACTATACATGTGTTCAGAAAGGATGGTCCGCTATTGGGAAGAAGAAATACGTAGGATTGTGTATTTTGCCTCAGAGGGACATGACGATTTATGACTCATCTGTGTGACTTATGGAATGTGACATCAAATAGGGCATGGGCCGGACTGGACCTTGCCTTGAAGAACCAAGGGTGTGGGAACAATGTCTGAGGGAACCAACAACAGATTTTTATAGATAACAGATTTTTTCGTCAAAGGAGATTAATTACGTGCAGCATGTATTCTTTTAATAATCGTTTTTAATACATGACTTATAGCTTCTGTATAATATTTATACAGTATATATAACATGTATTTCTTACAAATACTTTAAAATAACTTTATACATATGTACAATTGTTGTTTTATTACATAGTTACAAACTTAAATGTTTTTTTTTGGGGGGGGGAGTTTTTCCCTACCCTCTTGATAATACGAAGTTTTTTTATTGGTCCCTCCAACTTTGTATTATCAAGAGTCGATTGTATATATATTATTTTAAGTTAAAAACAAAATAATTCGAAATTAAGGACATAGCTACTTATTATTTAAAACGAGTAAAATGTAAGAGAAGGAATCGCCCATTTCAGCATGCAATTTTTTTCTGAAAACAGTCTGTTAATGGTTGGGATCACAAACGTTTATTTTAACTTATAGTGCCTTTACTCGAGACTAAAATAAAACATCTCTTGTGACTCTCTATCAACAAAAAAAATATTTAATTGCCCCTGCCCCCTTTTGGATAGCTGGCACCGGACGTCATATGGGTGAAAGGAATGTCTTTAGTGGCATATTTCGGGATGGGGAGAGAATTATTAGTGAAAGATGTGTAAACTTATTTAATTTCATGATTGAAATTTTCTACCACTTCGAACTCTTAAGTTTTAACATAAAAGAAAACTGACATTAAACATACAAATTACAAAATAAGAATGTAAGATACGTTAAATGAAATACCAAATTTACACCTAATAGTATTTCAGAAAATATATTAAGATATCCGAACACGTTCGGAGAACTTTTCAACAAAATAGCATACTAAAACATTATAAATGCTCTTTTAGGACTCAATACCAATAAATAATACTATTAAACTATCAAAATTTAAAATAAATTACCTGATTTTACAAAAATCACAATTATAAGTGAAATTTTAGCAATATTTTTGAAAAACTTCAAAGCAGTTAGAGAAAAAAGTAATAAAACATATCTTAGTAAAAGTATCACGAATACATACTAGATGTATTGATCTAGAAAATGTAGTAGAATTTTAATTTTTTATTAAAATTTCAAAATTTTAGAGCTGATTGAGTAAACATTATAAGAAATGTTGCATTTTTTATGAGATCCTTATTTAAATAACAAGCCATAACTCAAAAAGTATTCATACAATAAGAAATATTTTAGTACATTCTCTAGAAAATAACATAAATATCAGGTTCAAAAAGTTTTATAGAAATACATTCGTAATATTTTGAGTTATCAGACTCGCCATGATAGATTTTGAGCCACTTCTGGTAGATCAAAAACCCACTTCCGGTTTTTCTAAATTTATAAAATGGATTGTAACTTGGCCTCTAGGTAGTGTAGAAACAAAACAAAGTATGTTTCGTAAAGTTAAAAGATAGCTCTATTCAACAAAATAAAAAACAAAAACATCTGTCTTGACTGAATTGGGTCATTTTCAACGTGTTCGGATACCTTAAATTTTTTGTAACCAAAAAAGGAGGATTTTTCAAATTTGATCCAAATGCCGCCCTTAGAATTTGCCGTGCCTCACAGGGGTCCGGTTTGTCCAGCCCTAGAGCCGCCCCTGACCTGGAGCCTGAATTGATGAGTAAATTACATTAATACATATATATTTGTGTTATATTATTACACGTAAAAAATACCTTTTTGTGTTTGTATTTTTACTTTCCCCTTCTTTCATTGATGTTACCAGTTCAACTCTTTCTGCTGCCCAATGTAACAATCATGAAAGAAGCGTGCATGCATCAGACTTGAAATCCGCAGGTAACATTTGTTTGACAAGGTGTGATAAAACAAAAGATAAGCTTTAAAACACACTTATCTTGTAAATGAATGCTGACATTCAAACAGCAGATTACAAGCGA
Organism: Trichonephila clavata; assembly: GCA_019973975.1. Taxonomy (NCBI): domain Eukaryota; kingdom Metazoa; phylum Arthropoda; class Arachnida; order Araneae; family Nephilidae; genus Trichonephila; species Trichonephila clavata. The sequence goes on from BMAO01002970.1 coordinate 60,188, forward strand.
TACAGGAGGCTGGGTTTTTGTTCTTGAAACATGTTAACACAATATTTGCTTACGAAGATCAAGAATGCTAAAGCAAGAATTTTTAGCGTAAGGTCTTTTTGATAATTTCCTCTTTAAAAATAAGTATTTCTAATGTTCCTCGTGAATGTCAGTCAGTATTTTGTTATTTTCTAATGTTGAAATAAATTTCCACTAAACATACCGTATATTTCTGAGGATAAGCCAATAATTTTTGGAACGCTTTTAAATTTTAAGTAAGAGGGGTCTCCTTGTACTTGCATATGGATCCGGTAATTTTCGAAAAAGGGGTTTTCTAAAAATATTTTTAATTAGCCATGCGCAATCGATTTCAATTTTTTTTTTATCTCTTTGAGTGTTTTGGGGGAATGTTTATCAAAGTCGCACTATGAAGCACCTCGAAGGCTGTTGGCGACAGCCCTCGTAATTTTGAACCACAGTCAAGTGACGAGGACGTCACCTGAGCTGGCACCCCTCTCTCCTAACTATCACACAACATCAACGGGACACTTTGAGCCAAGATGGATTTAACATGCATCAGCCCCTGTACACAAAGGAACTGGGATTCGAACTCATGACACAAGGGGTCCAAGCTTGCGACCATAGCCACTAGCGTTTCTTTCCCGGGAAATCATAAGATTTTGTACTTTTTCCATTCCCGGGAATTAGACTTCGTTCCCGGGAATTACACGGGGCTTGAATTATCTATGAGGTAGCTATTTTTGACTTTACCTTAGATTTCTATTTCGGACATCGTTAACTGACTAATGACTAATATGACTAATATCTGAACTTTAGATAGCCTTCTTATCTTCTACTTCGTAATATTTCAGTCTCTTGGTAACTTCAATTAAATAGCAATTTTCCTCTGTATAACTATCTATCTCTTTATGACTCTAACTTTCTATCGCTCTTCTCTCACACTGACTTACTAAATCTCTTCCATCTATCTCTCCAACTAACTCCTACCAAGCAAACCTGAACTATATATAATAGACTTAATCTGCATATCATGGTTTCTTCTTCAGAAAAGGGTTGTTGATATTCATAGCCCAAAGATTTTCCAAGAGGGTTAGTGGAAGGACGTGTATAGATCCGTCATAAGTTGGGCTAAACAAAAAAGGTTTAACTTTAGGTGAGAAACCAGTATATATCCCTTCTATCCTGTGACTCAGCTAAAGGCGTGGAGGGAATTAAAAGATCAATTCCAATGATAAATTCCAATTATTTTATTTATCACTATAATCGGCTCAAACACAAGTAACTCTTTAAATAGGATGATTCAGTCACGCAATAGAGAGAAGAGACGAGATTCGCGTTAGGGGAGAATATGTTCAATAGTGCGGCTCTTCTCTCCTTAATATTACTTTACACAGAGCTTACGTATTTAATGTCCTCACTATTACTTTAACACTCTAAACATCAACTTAAAATAACGTGACAGTACCTGAACTTATATATATATATATATATATATACGCAGTCTTCTATTCAATCCAACTAGACTATCACTTCTTGGTTATAATCTTTTACAAGGACTTAAGCCAATTCTGGTAAGCTTCACCTTGTAACTATCTTGTCACCTCTAGTTAGCTAAACTTCTGACTTTCTTCCTTTTTTTTATCTATTCTCTTCACTGCCAATTCACTAACTATTCACTATTCACTTCACTTCTAATCCACTCACAATTCACTAACTCTTAAACTCGCGAAGAAGGAATATATATAATAAACTAAATTTGCATATCAGGTTTCCTTCTTTTAGGAGAAGATTGGTTAACATTTGCTGTCCCAAAAGAATACCCAAAAGGACTAGTTAGGTAAAGGTCGCGTATACAAATGGACCACAAAAAAATCAATATTCATAGAAACGTAAATTTATTTCGAATACATCATAATAAATAAAAAAAAAAAAGAACAAGAATAATTTAATGTTTTTGTCCTGACACTTAACATTTCGTCTCTGCTACTATATTTCCTACTTCGGGAGAAATTTTGATATTTTTTAAATATATTATTGTATGCCGATATACTGACCGTACCACAAAAATGTTCTTTGTGGGCCGTGATTTTGACACCCCTGATGTATAAGATAACAAATGAGTGAAAATAATGTGTTAGCTTCTGTAGGGTTATCAGAAATAAAACTATCATTGTTGACATTTGGCGTTTTACTTTACACACAGCAATTTGATTGGAAAATATTCCATCGTTTGACAACACTTTCATTGCCATGGCGCAATGTTTTAAAAATTGCAGAAAAGGAAATCCTTTTTTTTCTTCGTTTTGGCTTATATACAGATTTCCAATTAAAGGTTTAACGGGTCTATTTACGTGCCTCCTACTAATGCTCTTGGGGAAAATCTATCTCTTTAAATATTATTCTATTGAAAACTTTCTTCCGAAGAAGAAGACGCGGTTTATGTAAATCAGGGTTTATATTTAAGCATTAACTTTTGGGTTCGAGAGAGAGAGAGGTTAGAGTTAGATGATAGAAGTTAGCGATTAACGTAAAGTAGTGGAAAGCTAGTTGAGAGTGACTCATTGATTAATTACTTAATATTTAAGATTGATATTTGACGATATTTCAATGTCTAATTGATGAGAATGGAATTAAGGTTATTTAGAACGTATATTACTGAAACGTTCCAAAAGTAAGTGACTCAATTAATAATTAAATATTATACATCTCGTCTATCTCGCTTTTGCTCCAAAACTTTAATATAAGCGCATTTCCTACAATGGGTATGTGAATCTTATTAAAGGATTAATAAATTATATTTGTTTCGATTAGGGTTGGTATTCATTCTAACTCCAAATCACTAACGGATGTTAGGGGACATCCGTTACAAGGGTAAATTTTTGAAGAAAAAACGCCCTCTCGGTTAATACTCGGATCGATTTATATTCAAAACATACGGTAAATTTTTTAAAAAAATTTAAATATTAGAATTTTTATACAAAAACTTACAATAAAAGTGCTAGAAATTCAAAATTTAAGCAGCGAAATAAATATCTATGGAAATGTCACGAAGGGGTCTTACAATAACCTTCTCCCCCCCCTATGTTTAAACATTTTTTGTGAGCTCACGTATTTATTCATAGAATTCTAGTGGAGGAAGACCTCATCTGATCTACATACATCTAATTGGCTAACCCTTTGCCAGGCTTGAATTTGAAATTATTATTTAGCATACCTGCGCCATAGGAAGGCACAATTCAAATGAGCACGCAATTGTAGCATCCTATATAAGGGAATCCGATATCACAGGGCCGGATTATCGACTGTTGGAATTGATTACTATCTCATTCATGTATTGCGAGTATAGGACCAAAGGAACCGAATAGAACAGACCGAGAGATGTAAGGTTCGAATTCAATGTGGTTAACAATGGGCGAAAATAACTATAAATAGTTATTTTTATTTAAATAAACTTTATTAAAAATCCCCAGCTTGAAAAATATAAAAGAAGTGAACTTTTAACGATACACAAATAGATTCACTAGCTAATGATGGTATAGCGGTTAGCGACGCTGACTTCTGTGCCGTAGGGCCTGGGTTCGAATCCCGGAGAAGGCATGGATTTTTGAAAATGTGTAGTGCCTTCGCGGCATGGGGGTTCTCTAATTAGCCGTCCAGCCGCAAGTTCTCTCGTGAGGTTGGTGGAAAAGAGATGGGAGGCCCCTGACCACTCACGAGGTGTTCTCCCTCAAAATTGGGGTGGAACCTAGCCAAATCGTACTGTTACCTGCATGGTACTCAAAGCTACGGCTAACGACAGGCGTGCAATCTAGCTCGATGCCGTGTTGAATTTCGCGGGCCTCGATCTGACTACGTTAGACAGGTGGCATGAGCAACAACAACAACAAGAAAGGCATACACAAAGGGGATGTTTAGGGTTCAACCCGCAACAGATTTTTAATTTTTGCCACAGAGATCATACCATAGATGAGTGAGTGAGTGGATAAATTAACGTCGCACTGTTCAGCTACTCGAGGGTTTTTGGCGACGGATTTCGTCATTTTGAACCATGGTCAAGTGACGAGGATGACACCTGAGCTGGCATCCCCTCTCATTCCTTCCACACCACACCAACGGGAGGACGTTTGAGCTCTCGACAGATTTAGCGTGCATCGTTCTTTAGTGGTACTGGGATCGAACTCATGACACGCTAGCCCCTATCCGATGCCTAGACCACTTGGCTACCGCGGCCACGAAAGAGAGAGAGAGAGATGATTTAGAAAAAAAAATGCATCTGATTAATTCGAGTATTTAATCAAATTTTTTCTGTGCCCTATAAAATACTGTTTTTATAAAAAAATGTTTAAAAAATTAATTGCGAATCAATTAGGTAATAATATTGTATAATGATCGAGAATTTTAATTTTCAAATGTCATAATGAGTTTACTTTCATATAATTAATGAACAGCAATGTTCCAATGAAATAAACATTAGTGATAAGCAAACACCTGCAGTTATAAAAACATGAACATTTAGTTATTAAAACCATTAAAAAATGAAATTAGGCGGTGCTGAAATTATTTTCTGAACCCCGCCCTTGCATCAACAGTATCAAGGACTGTTTTGTAAAACACGGGCTGTTTATGTTGGTAATTTTCTAATGTTCAACATAGAAGAGTCTGGAGATACATTAATTTATATAATGACACACATGGTCACTTAAATGATGTATGAAATGCTCTCCGCAAAAGAGACAAACGTGACGAATGGGGCAAGACAAATGCGACGAGTACCACAAATTAAAAAGTTCCGCTTCTCGTTCCAGATAATGTCCGCATTTGTTGGACCTTTTAAACTACTCAATACGAATTAGAAGTTTCTAGAATTAATATATCAGTGTTTAATATATCAATATAGTTCTGTACTTGAAACCGTCTTGTAGAGATGATTATACACATAAAAATACGTCTATCTTTTTAGTTAAGTAACTTCGAAATGTGTGACGGAGAATGCAATAATATTTTTCATTAATGATATTTAATTTGTGTTATCAAATAAAATAGAGATATTAAAATTATTTTTTACAGTAGCATAAATTAGCAGAAATTCAAGACATACCTTTCGGTTTACATTAAACTTTTAGAAACACCATCCCCGAAAGCGCAATTATGTAGAAGTAAATTTAAATTGATTTTTCGATTATATCTACAGTGAAACACGTTTAAGGGGACATGGTACGATTTAAGCAAAAATTTTTAATTTAAGGATCTTTAAAATTTTTTTGGTTGCCTCCTATGTGTGTATACTATGTAAAACTGATTTTGTGCTCAAAGTTTCATAAAAAGCTAGCAATTTAATTTTTTAAGGAAAAAACTTAACATTTTTGAAGCTATTTTAAAACGCTATTCCTCCTACAAAAATTTGCATACACGCTTGAAATTTGATTTACAAGTAAGTCAAACTATGTATAACAAAAGTTGGTATGGGATTTGCGATAACATGATTGGTATTCGTACAATACTTCTTTTTGTGAATGCTTATTGAAAATTTCTTAAAAAATGTACAAATTCTGAGTTTAATTATTTTTAAAAAAATAAGTTTTGCTTTGATTCAAAAACGCATACCAACTTTTGTTACATGTACTATTAGCAATAGGTAAAAAAAAATTCAAAGCATTAGGCACAATAGAAAAAAGGCCTTAGCATTTTAAATGAAGACAGACAAGTTATTTTATCTATCCGAGATAAGTAAGTTTAAAGTTTTGATTTGCCATAGGGATGTGAATAAAAACGAACGTAACAGCTATCACAATTTTGTGTTTTTTAAGTTTGGAGCTTTCAAATTTTGTCAGGTTATAGAAAAAAATGTAAAGAATAAATTAAGCTAAAAAAATTAAATTCGATTTTTTGACTGATTTTTGTCATTTGAATCGTATTGAACATGAAAATGCTTTAGACAAGACATTGGTTCACACGAAATAATACAACGGTCCTAACAAATTACTAAGTATTTTATGCATTTTTTCTCTTAACACGAAAAGATTTTCCTTCTGGGAATGAGCAAAATATGGAAAACACCAGCCAAAGTTTGAAAAATTTCTGTATTAATGGATTGTCCTACTGTATCATCGAGGGAATTCGTTACAGTAGATAATGACATGTGTGTTCAGCCCCAATTATGGCAGACAAAGACATTTTAGAGTTAGTTCAAAGCTAAAAGAATATCATTGATGCAGATTTTGGTGACGAAAATGAAGTGAGTAATGCAGCTCCTGTTACCACATCATCCGAAACGAGGAACATCATGAAAGGTATGCGCAGTTATTTAGAAACGCATTCCAATGGTGAAATGAATACGCGAAAATGGATAACATCGAACAATTTGATGCTAAAAAAAGACAATGCAAAGAAAAATATCAGATTATTTTCCCAAAACTCACTAAATGTTTTGTTTTTCAAAAAACTTGGACTTTTTGTGTTTAAATTCATTACATACTTGTAAATATTTTTGTTTCATTGCTTTTTAATAAATACATGCGTATATACATATCTTTGTAAATAAAATGTATACTCTAATAACTTTAATTTTGTTGAATATATGTTTCTTTCTTTTTTTTTTTTTTTTTGCTATATTCTTTAACAGGAAATTCTTTTGAAATGAAAAAATATTTCAGTCCCCCTCAGTTTCGCGTTAAGCGACTTTCACTGAACGTCGTTTATCCGAACCAATTGGGACCGGACACCGTTCGGAAACGCGATTGTTCAGATAACCGAAAACTGAATGCGACCCATGCAGTATATGATACTGGACACTATACAAATATTGAAAATCATCCCATGCGGGAAACGTGCTTGAAGAGAAAGCCAAATAGGTGCAAAATGTCGCGATTTTACCTTGATTGTGGAAAATAATCACTTATTTTTCGCTGTACCGTTGTACACCTTCGGTTTTTTCACCGCAAGGTCCCTGATTCTCTTCAGCAGCAGTTGAGTAGGGCAGTCCTCTGATTGTTGTTCATACCACTCCATAGCTGCCTCAAACGCAGTAAACGCGTCAGCATTTGATGGACCCTTGCTACTATCGTTGTTGTTCTCCTCGTCTTCATCCGTTTCATCGTCGACAGGATCGGAGTCTTCTTGCACGGAAGTCACTATGTCGTCCTTATTTAGCATTTGAAATCCACAGTCTTCTGCATCGCATGCCATCCAGGTTTCTGCATCAGCAAAACTCAATAAAAGCACGCATATACCTTCTCACTTGGAAACAAACTGACCTAATATTACGCGCAGATGTTAACCAAACACAACTGAAATTCCCCAAATATCTCTCACCTTGGGTTTTCCGGTCACTTTTGGACTCATAGGAAACAAATGTTTAGCATTGCACTGTTCGAAAACGTATCCGGACTTTGGTTCGGATATTTGACGCTCCGGATAATAAACGTTCGGATAAACGACGTTCTACTGTATAGGTAAATGTTTGAGCAAATCCCAAAATTAGTTCAATTTTATTATTGTGTTCGATGATTAAGTATGTATATTTTATACAACACAGTCTTCTCTAATGGGAATAATCAGGAAAAAATGTTCTTTTTTTAAATATTAGGAAAGCATTATTATATCTCTCACCAAACTTAACTGTAACTGGACGCGCCATATTTCCTCCCGCGCGTCCTACTCCAACTGCAACATTACACCTCCGCAACGGGAGCATTCTAACTGTAATCAAGAAACGCATCGGACAGACGCAAGGTCTTTGTCTTCACAAAAAGACAATGACAATTTAGACCAGGGGTGGCCAATCTTTTAGGAAGAGTGCCCCTTTCAGATAAAGAATAATTACCCGCGCCATTTCCAACTTTTCGAAAAAATGAAAAGACAAAAAAAAAAAAAAAATGTTACTTGTAAGCTTATTATGTAATTTCAACGCAAATAGCTCATTTTGAATGCAAGTCCAAGTAGTGGGGAAATTTAAAAATAATACAATAAATGAGACCAAATTACAAACTCCTATTTTATTGTTAATCAGTTCAGTTAGTTTTGAAGGATATTTTGATTTTTCTATATTCACAATGGAAAAAATTTGTTCACAAAAGTATGTTGATTCAAATCTATAACAATTTCTGACAACCAAATAGTGTAAAGTAGCTTGTTAGCAGAAATTTCCAAAATCAGCTTAGTTATATTAGCAAAAAGTTTGAACAATACTTTGAACAATTTGAAGGAGAAAGAATAAAATGTGAAGATGTTTTGAATCAAAAATCCGTCTCTGAATTGGCATAAATGAAATATGTTCACATGATAATGAAATATTACATGTAGGAATTTTGAAAAAAGTAAAATGCGTGATTGAGCGAATTTTATTTTGTATTCAAATTTTGTCACGGAATACAGATTTAAATAAATTAGGATGTAACGTTTTTCTTTGTGAATAAAGAGATAAATTCTAGTTTAAATAAACTGTAATGCAGGAATTTTAAAATATCCCGGTAGAATTATGTTGTTGCTAATGCCACCTGCCTGTCAGTGTCAGATCGAAGCCCACGAAATTCATCGTGGGAATGAGTGAGTGAGTGAATAGTAACGTCGCACTGTTCAGCTACACAAGGGCTTTGGACGACGGACCTCGTCTTTTTGAATCATGGTTTAAACAAGAGGACGTCAGCTGAGCTAACACCCTCTCTCCTAACTACCAGACCACACCAATGGGAGGACCGGGGACGTCTTAAGACTTCTTGAGGCCCTGGGCCCCTTACGCAAAAGTAAGTCCTGGGCCTTTGGCGTAGATAGTCCTAAATGGGTCTTGTATCAAAACTCCTTCGGGACCCTTTTTGGAGGCTCCTTAACATTTCACGATATTTTGCTTACACATGTTGGGGCCCTTGTGGCTTGGAGGCCCGTATCATTGATACAGACGTAGCTACGCCCCTGACCAGGGACCCTACACAAATGTACACCCCACCAACTGATCCTTAAAAGTAGACAGTACATAGCATACGTTGTCAAATATTCGAACAAACAACAACTCAAAACATATAAATGCGCATGACTTACAACCGCACAAACCGGCTTGACAGACTAACGCCTTTTGACTGAATGAGTAATAATAGTGTATGGTGGTACCTAGGCCTATACATGGACGACGGTCATCACATGTAGCCAGTTGACATATCATAAGAAATTTCCAGTTTTTCAGAGAATTCAAATGGGAAAAAACATTTGACCGTGCAAATTATTCGAATCAGGATATTATTAAATCTGAGTTGAGAACGAGACGAGGCCCCTTTGTGGCCCAGGCCCTGGGCCCAGGCACAGTTGGTCCATGCTTTAAAACGACCTTGGAGAGGACGTTTGAGATCTCTATAGATTTAACGTGCATCGCTCCCCTACAAGGCGGGTCTTTAGTGGTATTGGTCTCGAACTCATGACACGCCAGCCACGAGTCCATTACCTTGACCAGCAGGCTACCACGGCCACTTCATCATGGCAAAGGGCCAGATGTACGCCTGCCCTTAGCTTTGAGCACCAAACAGGTGATAGTTATCCCAATTTTACCCAATACCTCACCCAATTTTGAGGGAGGAGGTAGTAAGGGGTCTCCCACCTCTTTTCTCCTTCCACCCACCTCACGAGAGGACTTGCGGCTTGATGGTTGTTTAGAGTACGTTCATGCATGCCTTCTCCGGGATTCGAGCCCATGCCTTGTTGTTATGGCAGTCTGCGTCACTAACCACTATACCGGATGGGAGTCTAAGTAGAATTATAATTTATTAATGTTTCACAGTCTGATTATATACAAACGCAACACGAGGGGCATTTGAGCGACATTCTTAGCAATTTTGAACCACAGTTAAATGACGGAGACGAATATTTGATCTTGGACCCACTCTCCAAACTTCCACACCACGCCTACGACTTTAAGCCTCAATTTGAGCCTGCAGGATAATTTGGAGAAGGGAAGTGTAGAAGTGTAGTTAATTCATCACTTGCGAAAAACATATTTTAAACACGTATAACATTATTTAGAAAACGTACGTCTCTTTCTCTCACACAGAAACACACGCTTATAAGGCAATTAAAATTTTTTGATTGAATAAATTATTGTAGTTCTTATTTTTCGAAAGATTCGCATTATCAGATCTCAGGTGCCTTCCCTCTGGGGGTGGAAACTGGGTGACAAAATCACTTGAGGTGATTCGTATACCGCCTATATATATATATATATATATATATATATATATATATGGTGCCGTATTAAAAAGAGATACCAGCTCCCGGAAAATGCACTAGATAACACCAATCCGCAGCCCATTAGAAATAATTTTATTTTGTAAGATTGTAGAAACTAAATTGGTTTTCTGTCATCAAGTGCGTTTTTTACATCAAGCAATGGAGTACTTTTCAATGGCCTTCACATTTTAATTGCATCTATTCCCTAAAAACTTTTTTTTTTGCATTCAGAATGGTCCTTTAGATTTTTGCTGGAAAGTTAGAAAAATAACAAACAGTATTTTTTACTAAATATTATAAAAAAAAGTCATTTGAGTTTTTGATCATTCTTATAATTTGTTTAAAATTTTGCAGAGCTGAATATAATATTTTGAGAAATTTTTTTTCAGGAAAAAAGAGCTGCTTTCTGAAGCTCTATATTTTCTTTTTTATCAAATCAACGATGCTATTCAAAATTATTCATGTTATTTATTTTTCATTTAAATAACAGTTGAAATGAATGGAAACAGTGCTTCAATTGTTAAATCAGGAGTAAAAAAATACCAAATTTTTTTTTTACGTAATCCGAAAAGTCACGCATATTTCTCTAAAGGATTTCATTTATGGCAAGTACATACACTGAATATATTGTACTTTATTTCATTAAGTATTCCATAAATATTACTATTGTATGGGATACATAGTACCAGTAGCGCACACAGGAATTTTTCAAGGGGAAGGCCAAGGGTCGAAAGAGTCCACTATTCTCGTATCATGCTCCAATACGCCGCGTAAAAACATTCTTTCGATGTTGACGATTTTCGGGGAAAAAGCAGTAAAAAACTAATTATTGAACGAATAATTAGCCTTAATTAATAAAATTAATTATTAATAACAAATACCTAATAAAATGTTACGTACTAAAAACAAAGTATTATAATCAATCGAGAAAAATAATCAAGGGCTTTCGGTGGGAGGGGTGTCCGGACCCGAGGACGACCCTTGTGTGCGCCACTAATACACCTATAGTAATACACCTATCGGTTATCCCTCGTAATCGAGTGGTCAGGGTCGCGGATCATGAAAATTGGCATGTCATCTTAGAGCCTTATCACACACTCCAATCTCTTTCGAACTACCGTTTCGAGCAGTACTGAGGGCGCAGGGTTGTCGTAAACAAAACGATACGACCTGACGTCAGCCGCATCCTATCTTCCCATTGAAAAATTACTCGCCGATTTTTCCGCTTCGAAAACAAACATCCATTATTATTTCTTTTACTTCGCGCTCGCGCTTTTTTTGATGGTCGTAAATAGAAAAGGAGCGCCATTCTATTTTTTCTGATGCGTTTGACGAAGCCGAGCCTACCATCTACACTACCATCTTGTTCATGACGTAAGGGGACGAAGAAAAGCATTGGCTGGAATTTCGAACAATTCCTTCAGATCACTAGGAAAAAAGTTGTACGAAGAGGTTGCTGTGGCTACTGGGAAGAAATTGCTTTGAAGGGTAGCTTTAAAGAAAAATTGCTCCAAATATGTATACGTGTGACAAGGCCTTTAGGTGTCATCTTCATCCTTCGACTGTGGTTCAAAATTACGTTCATCATCAATGGTTACTTCTGGGCGTGATTTTAAAAAAACAATTAATCAATCAAATTCAAAAAAATATAGATGTGAGCATTTTTAGTTTCTAGTTTCCTCACATTTATTTCACGATTTTATTTGGTTTTTATTGACGTCGCTCTATCAGGTGACTCTCGTGAGGGGAAACACCACATTTCAAACTTTCCCACCACGTGAGGACTTTGAGCATTGACAAATTTAACGTCCTCTTCTTTTTATGGCAGGTCTTCAGTAACACCAGGACTTGAGAATGTCTGTAACGATTTCGCGACTATAACCACTCTGTTATCGAGGTTACATTTAAGAATTGTAAAAAATTTTGTTGTGCATGCAAATAAAGGTTTTCTCGATAAGTGTTATTAACCGTTAACCGCCTTTTTTGCAGGCTATTTCATCATGCTGTATTATATGCTGATTGTAAAATTTTAAATAAATCTTAGCATTAAGTGTTCGATTGTGTGGAAAAACATTTCATAGCCCTAGTCTCTTGATTTAAAAATGTCAGGACTTGAATTTTTTAAAAACGGAAGTATTATTATCTTTAAAACAGGAATAACGTAAAACTTTTTTTTTTGTGCGGGTCTCATCTCAACAAAAGAGACATACTTCCCAAGTTTCAAATCTGTTGGTTTAATAGTTCAAAAACGGGAATTTCTATCTGTAACACCATCTTGTGAGTCGATTTCTGCAAAATTCATGCTTAGCGGGCCTCTTCTAAATAAAAGAAACATACTTACCAAATTTCAAATCGTAGGTCTAATTGTTCTGAAGTTATCGTGATGAAATTGTGTTTTATTAATTGCATAATATAAAGCAACAAAAAGGCTACTGGCACCGTTACCTGTGTTGACATCCCTCTCTCTAAACTACCATATCATGCCAACGACGGAAGTGAGTGAATGATTGAGTCGCTCATTTCTCCTTTATATATACATGCTATACTCGTTCTTCGCACGGGTGAATCGAAAAATTAAACGATAGAAATTGAAGGATAAAGAAGTTTTTGATGAGTTAATTTTACGTAAATTGCAAATTAAACAAAAAAAAAAAAATTTGCATATCAGCTAAACAAACAAATCATATTTGTTAAATTTTAAGTCTGTCGATCAAATAGCTGATAAAAAGGATTTTTTTAAAAATTTATAACGCCTCACATAGCTCTCTTGTGGGTCGAATTTTGAAAACACCTTCCTAAGCTGATCTCTGCTCAGAGAAATTAACACATTGTTACAAATTTTGCGTAATGAACATTTAGAATAGAGTAAATAATTTATATCTGCATTTGCAATACGTTAATATTACTTTCCGTTGTATTTATTTTATATTAAAACTGTAATATTCGCAAGCAATGCCGTTCCTTACATTATAATGGCGATTCACCAATGCAAACATAGTGAAATGTTGGCAATACAGCGATGTTAGAATGATTTTTTGGCAACCATGTTGGCAGCTTGGCAATTGATTCAACAGTGCAGAAGTTGACAAGCTGTAGCGCCACCTGGTAGGAGGCTGCAATAAGGAAGATAGCACAAAAACCTTCTCCACAAAATAATTACTTATACATGCCGATTTTCATTGTGATCGGTTGAACGGTGTTGGAGTGAGGCAATTCCATATATACGAACATCTATTTATATATATGCAATGACTTCTTCTAATTCTCCTTAACTGTACCCCGTGAAATTATTTTCTAGTTCTTTCGCCTCTGACTGTTATAATCTTAATCTAATTGTACGACCGCGTAATCTTAATCTAATTGCTCCCGCTCATTTGCAGCCAATCACAACTCCTGTTATAAAAGAGTCGTACGACCTTCACCGCCACTATAAAAGCTCTGAACACACGGTTACGTGCGCTTCTTCTCTTCTTGTCATCATGTAGTCTGCCGCATCTAGTGTTTGTGTATTGTGTGTGTCTATTTGTGATTACGTACATCTATGTGTCGTCCTTGTCTTGCTCAAATGTTTTCAAGATGAATAATAAAAAATTCATTAACCACAAGAATGCCATTGCAAGCTCCATTAAAAAAATCCATCATTACTACATCGTCTTATTACATATATATATATATATATATATATATATATATATATATATAATATATATATATCTGATTCTAAACTGTTGTCTTATTATCACTAAACGATATTTTTGCTTTATTTTAACTGCGTTTAATGTTCGTAATTTTTAATTATTTCCGAATATTATTGTGATAATTATATCCAAGTAAAAAAATGTCTTTTCTTTCTTTAAAGGTGTTATTTCTAATTATTTCCATTTAAGCTTATTACGCAACAGACTAAAAAGCCATTAAAGAAAAATCATTGCTTTCTCTTCTAGGGCTCGGTTCTTTTCTTTTGGAAATAGTTTCCCCAAAGAGTTCTTTCTTCTCTTGGGGGGGGGGGGGGAGGGAGAGATTTAATTAGTTTTTTCATTCTGATCAATTGCGTTCGAAATATCTTCTAAATGGATCCTTGAAATTTTGTGGAAAATTTTTAATTAAAGAACACTATGGTGGGTTTTAAATTACGCAACACACATTTTTTTCATTTAATTACATGCAAGGACATTTTTTTAATTTAAATTTGCGAAATAATTACTTTTCGAATTCATTAAGAGGGCTCTAAAGAAAACTAATTGATAATATAAAAACCTCATTTCGTTCAACTTCAATTCTGTTTCAATTGGTTTGAACAATTTGTCAAGAGATTACTTATTATAGCAATACAGCCGTTAGCAGGAAAAATATTCTAAATATCTCTAAAATAATCTGCAATGTTAGGGAATTTGCACTTACTGATTTTGCTAGTATATACCCTTGTAATACCTGTCATTCCTCCTGCTACCTGAAACCCTTGTCTACCAGAACTCGGCTAGGTGGGGAGAAACCAATTGATCAACAGACATACCACCCTAATTAATTACTTACTAAATATCAATCAGACAATACAAATTCACCGAGATAGGCGATCAAATAGTAGAGCATATCGGAGGTGATTTATAACACGGGGATACTGCATACGGACCTCAACTGAATTTAAGATAGTTTAAATACGCTCAAACATAACTACGTCGCACACCAATACAACTTCACTAAACGAGCTATTGATATTCGTACTTTTATGCAGCGGATCTTACACTGAATCTGTAGGAGATCTTTATCGGGGTTTGATCATCGTGAACATCCCATTCTCCTTGGATCTGTGTTCCTGGACAACTCAAGACCCTAATAATTCCACTTTCAATCTTCAACAAACTAACTGAAACTCTTGCTAACTTCTACTTGCCAACCTAATTTGTCAACCTCAAACTCATGAAACAGAATTTATAATATTTACTACATAACCATGCTTTCTTGGTCGGCGAAAGGTTTGGCGTTTATCTCCAGAAGAGTCCTGCGTATTAGTAAAGTCGCGGATAGACCCCGTCACACCTCATCAGAAATCAATCAAAATTCAGAAAATCTCCACATTATTATACTGCTCACCTGTGGGAAAGTTTTCCGTGCATCAAAGTCTATACATTTTGCAATCCTTTGTAGAGTAACTCGGTTTAGCCCAAACCTGACTTTGTAGTACTTCAGTATTCTTCGTTACTGGGAGTAAGGTGTTTACATCACACTATGGCACGGTAAAAATTATGACGAAGTCGGTACCAGTATATCAGCTTGTCGAAGAGGCAGAGTGACAGAAGACCACCATGAGATTAAGCGAGGTGATGTACGCAGCATTACGCGCATATGTGACGTAATGGGGTAGTGTCTGAGTAGTAAAGCAGGCATTGTAAGATTAGTATTTCTGGCAAAGAGATTTCAGCACCGTAGGCAGTTAAAATCAAACTATTGCTGCCTCAGCGAGAAATGGCGAATAATCAATCTGCCAGACGGATGCTTTTACCCGAGGTCGAAACCATTAAAGCAGGAAGGTCGCGCGCAGTGTGGTTGTGAGTTCAATTGCTCACAGCATCGTTTCAATGAATTTCGGCACACCACCACAGAACAGCTATCTGGGGCTCAGTAGAGGCCCACGAGAACCAGTTACCCGCAGATGACTGCATACGGCCTTACGAACAGAAGAACAGGCCGCAGACAAGCGGGAGAAATCATCACCGCTGGTTTAATGACAGAAAGGCGCGACTGACGACCGATATCGCGTTTTACCGTGGCAGAAGACTGCACGGTGGTGGTCTGTTTGCACGACGCCCTGTACGGTGTGTTCCTCTAACGCCTGCCCATCGGAGAAGGCGTTCTCTGTGGTGCCGGGAACACCGGAATTGGAGAGACAATGAATGGGGACGAGTACTCTTTACAGATGAGAGCAGATTCAGTCTGAGTAGCGATTCTCATCGCATACTCATCTGGAGAGAGCGGGGAAGCCGCAATCATCCCTCGAACATCATTGAAAGGGACAGGTATGGAGGTGGCGGTGTTCTCGTTTGGGGAGGCATCATGCTTGGTAGTCGTACAGACCTTCACATCTTCGACGCAGGTTCAGTCATTGGGACCCGTTATTGTAACGAGATTCTTCTTCCATATGTGCGTCTTTTTAGAGGCGCTATGGGTCCGCAGTTCCTTTTCATGGACGACAATGCACCATGTCATCGCACAGTAGCTGCCGAACAGCTCTTAGAGAGTGAGGATATTGAACGTATGGGTTGGCCGGCACGATCTCCGGATCTCAATCCATCGAGCATGTATGGGATTTTCTAGGCAGACGCTTGGCAGCTCGTACCTTACCACCAGTAACGATTCCGGAGCTTCCATTGGCGCTGTAAGACGAATGGGCAGCAATGCCTCAACAACTCTTTGACACCCTCATTCTCAGCATGGGCAGACGCTGTGAAACCTGCCTAGCAGTCAGGGGAGATCATATCCCCTACTAAAGACCGGATATTTCTTGCTGGACACCCATCACAGGGATGTTTTGGCCTTCAGTCGCATTGCGCTCCATGCTACTTTTTCAATAAAGCTTCTTTTTATCCCTCTGATTTCTCTTTTAGTAAGTGTTTCTTACATTACTCATGTCCTTACGTATTGGGGATCTTACGGTATTAAATGTGTTGATTTGGAATGCTTTTGTACAAAGTTATATTGAAAAAACCGTCCCGTCCTTAATTTTTGCACACCAGTGTAAAGCAACACGAAGGGTACTGGAGAAGGACTTCCCCACTTTGAACCCCGATCAAGTGACGAAGATAACACCTGAGCCTGGGTTCCCCTCTCTAAACCACCACACCAACGGGAAGACTTCGATCTACGACGGATTGAACGGGTATCAACCCCTCTTCGAGGTGATTCTTCAGAGTGAGTGAGTGAATATTAACGTCACACTGTTCAGCTACGCGAGAAATTTTGGGGACGGTCCGCGTCATATTGAACCATAGTAAAGTGACGAGGATGACACCTGAACTGGCACCCCAGCCCCCCTCTTAATTACCACATCAACGGGAGGACGTTTGAGTTCTTGACAGGTTTAGCGTGCATCACTTCCCTACAAGGCGGGTCTTTAGTGGTACTGGGTTCGAACTTAAGACACGCCAGCCACGATCCGATACTTGGACCACTAGGCTACCGTGGTTCCCAGGGCAATATTTAAGTAGAGATCCGTTGAGAACGAGCTTTGCGGAAATCGACCCTCACGAAGGGTTACGGGGATGAAAAACTAATTATCCTTTTTGAATTATTAGATCCACAGACTAGAAATTTGGGCAGCGTGTTTCTTTTGTCGAGATTCGTTAGAATGAGTTTTGCGGAAGTCAGTTTCGAGTAGGAAGGGGGAGAGGGTTTACGGAGACATAAAAAATAGAACAGGACCGTGATAGAAATTAAAGTTTTGTTCTTTTTAAATCTCGAGAGGAGAATCTATCAAAATATACTTCAATACAATCGTAAGCTTAAAGCTAAGACTTATAGGTAGTGATAACCTAAGAAGCAGGAATGTATAGAGTCTTACAGTATTATGAAATAACTAAAGAAGTGGACGGGCTAGTCTATAATAAACCAATGAGAGGGCCCGAGCCTTGTCATCATTCCCGCTACTGGCAGATTCGGGATCTCTCTGGAAATGTGAGACCCAACATTGGCGTAACGGAGAATATTAGGGCCCTCCTACAAACTCAGGTTTTGGGCCCCATGCCCAAATACGTATTTCGCGTCTGTCAAGCTTTGGGCCCCCTAGAGCCCCTGGGGATTCCGCAATGCGGGGGTGTACTTTAAGCCCCTGACACCCAATCTCACTATCCGTCGGTTACGGTTACCAACCATAAGCAACCAAATTGCCACATCCCGTAAATTAACGAATTCATTTCAAACATTCAACTGACAAATTTAAACTACCGTATTTACTCGAATCTAAGCCACTCTATTTTCCCAGTGTTAATGCTACTGAACATCGGATGCAGCTTTGTTGGATGGGGAAAATTGAGTTTCCACCCCTTCCAAAGGGGGGGGGGGAGTAGCCATCCATTCTTACCATGAGCATTGATGACTTATTCCATTCCGCAGTTTATGCTAAACATCGTTGTCTGCTCGTATTTAGGAATTATGTTTTGCTTACGCTTTCTTTTAATCATCGAAACATTAAACATATCGGTAATAGCAGCAAGACGAGTTCACTATAAAGCAAGGGGAAAAAAAAGGGAGACTCATTTTATACATGCAGAAAATAACGGAAACAGAGCACCGGCAACTGCAAATTTGACACGGATGAAAGGAATATACGTCGATGGTGTAAGCAAAATGATTTAATTTTTGCTTGTAAATGTTCAACAGTCTTTAGTAATTCTTTTACACTCTTCTTCCATGCATTATTTTGAAAAAATGTTGCATAAAAAATGCATTGGATAGCACGGAAGATGATACCGTGTGGAAAATGGTGACACCAGCACCAATTTCAAGGTCAATTGTGACAATGGGAGTGACGAATCATTTTTGGCATATGATAATGATGGTTAGAGTAAGTATGGTTTCATGTGCGAGTGTTCGGAAAATTTTAATACTGGTAAAATAAATTAATTATCAACTTCTTATTTTTTCTCATTAAAAGTTTTAAAAAAATTATTAAGTTGGGATATAGATGAAGCTGTACACATTTTTTAAAAAATTTTTCCTCAAAAACGTAGAATTATTTGTGTGGCTTAGAATCGATGGCGGCTAAGATTCAAGTAAATACGATATTAAACAATTAACAAATTCAGGTATCCGACTACGTACTGAATTGTTGTTTTTCAAAAGCGTATAAATGGATAATATTTATGATATTTAGTGCCACAAAAATTTGTGTCGCGTATTCACTTTTCAAATATCACTTCTTAATTTTCGTTTTCAAACTTATTATAACGACACACAAACAATTGAATATAAATTAAAAATTACTATTTTGTGGGTCGGCACACCCACAGATTTCGGGGTTCCGATATGAGCCAAAGTTGCTTACAGACTGATTGAATCCCCCATCGGTTAGGGAAGGTTCACACATATTTCCCTTTAGGGATTACTGAGAAGCAAGCCGCAACAGTCACTTGGATTAGAATACATGTATAAAATTGTTTAAAGAATATTATTACAGTAAAAAATTATTTAAATGCAATACTTTGGCAAAAAAAAAAAAAAAAAAAAAAAAAAAAAAAACGAACATAGAATTATCTATTTTCAAGACATTCTATTTTCATGGGAAATGCTTCTATAAAAACATATTTTGTCTATAAATAGCTCAGACATATGAACAGAGTCTGAACTAGAATTTTTGAATTATATAGAAGTGGATTTATCCATATTTTAATACAACGGAGTGGATAAATTTTGTGAAAAAAAAACACCGATAATTATTTTAATGAACTAAATTCATGACGGTCACATGATAATATAAACACGTGTTCTACATTGAATTCAAAACGGACAATAAACTAGCTCGTACTTTTTATTCTTTTTGTAAAACTTAGGTAAAATTTCAAATTGCATAGTTGGGTAGAGATGTTCAAGAGTTATAAAAAGAAATTTCTGCAAAAAGATTTTAAAGTTAAAGAAAAAAAAATTCTTCTTTTATACATGTACTTTAAAATAAAATGACAAATATTAATTTTTTTAAAAAAAAGTTTCGGTAAAAAGCGTCATTTGGCAACAACGAAGTGCATGAACTGGATTTGCTGAAAATAGATAATTGCATTTATCGTGACTATCTATGACGTCACATGTGTTTTTGAACTTGCTTGGCTAAAAACACGTAGTTTAAAATTATCATGTGTTTATGACGTCACATGAATTTAGTCCATTGGTATTAACTTTGAAAACAATTTGAGTTTTTCAAAAATCCTAGTTTGGGCCCTCTGGAGAAATCTTAGCTTTATATAAGCAAAATATTATTAGAAACATTTTTCATAAAAAGGAAAATATTTTTAAAATAGGTAATTTAAAGTTCATTTCTTGCCAAAATATTGCATTTAAATAATTGTTTACTCTAATAATATTTTTTAAACAATTTTATACATGTATTCTAATCCAAGTGATACTAATTATAATGAAAATTATCCATTTATACGCTATTTTAAATCACGGTTCCGTAACGTAATCGGATACCTTAATTCGTGTTCAACATGAGCTAAATATGAAAAAGGGCGAGGAAAATTGTTGCTAACAGGCACCCAGTGTTTCTCAACTGAACAATTGAGTCCGAAAGAAGATAGATTTAAAACTAATCTCTTAGCGACTCATACACACACAACAGAAACATCGCAACGCTTTTGACACTAGAACAATGAACACTAGAAGTAATTCTTGCCACACGAGTGACGAAACTCCAATTGTATGGTGTGATGTATGTTCTCGAGTGCTTTCCCGGTCTCATGACACCCAAAACTTTATTGTGTTTTTTTTATATTTATGTATACTTTTTAAAATTTATCATTCTCAATCTTTTAAAGATGTGGATTGTTGCTAAACTTCTTTCCTGAAATCAGCTACCTAACTGTTATTACTTAAAATCGCGTTATCTATGTTGATTTGGAAAATCGGATGTATTGTTGGCGGTTTACGAAACGCTTTTTTGATTCTTTTTTCCTTAGAAGAAATTTATTAAAATATTGAGTAAAAATAATCAATTAAATTAAAAAAACTTTTTGAAAATGGAGAGTCACGCTTTATAATTTTAATGCGAAATCAGTTTTGTTTTTGTCAAGAGCTTTCGGATACTTCTAGCACCGCTTAAGATCTGCCGTATACCGTATTTACTCGAATCTAAGCCGCACCCAACATTCTCAAAATGTTTTTGAGAAAGAATGTTGTTATCGATTCTTCGCTGTTCCTCTACACGTTTTTGGGGAAAAATATAAAAGTGTAAAAGGTTCATTAATATCCTATACTACAGAGATTTAATAACATTAATGAAAAATAATAAGAAGTTAATAATTAATTTATTTTACCAATATTAAAAACTTTCTAAGACATACATGGACCGAAAATAACTCTGGGGGCGATGGGCTGCCTAGTGGTTAGAGCATCGGACTCCAGACCGGAAGGCTTGGGTTCGATGTCCGATGCCACCAAATACCCTCCGAGTACACACAGAGTACGTTAAATCAGTGGGTCCGAAAATCTTGTGGGTGGTCGTAGCATCAACTACGGGTGGAGGGGGCTGGAGAATAATTCCCTCCCCTCCAGTTCCATACCTAAATTGGGGAGGTGGAGATAGGTGGTGTCGCCATCTATCGTGTATGAACCGAGTCAAATCGTACTGTCACCTGCACGGTGCTCAAAGCTACCAACAGGCGTACACCTAGCCCCTTGTCACGATGAATTTCGTGGGCTTCGATCTGACACCGTCAGTCGGGTAGCATTAGAAACAACAACAACAACATAATTACTCTAATCATCAGTATCATGTTTCGAAAATGATTCGTCACTCCCTTTGTCACAGCTGACTTCGAAATTGGTGTCGGTGTCGCAGTGGCGTAACGGAAAATATTAGGGCCCGGCTTCAAAGTCAGGTTTAGGGCTCCAACAAAGGATCTTACAAAGGATTGTAAGACCACAACATAACTTAGGCTTTAGGCCCCCTAGAACCCTGCCCCCTGCAATGCGGGGTTTCACGTCACGCCACTGCGGCGTCGCCATTTTCCCACATGATATTGTCTTCCGTGCCATCCAATACGCTTGTTATGCAACATCTTTTTTGAAAGAATGTGTTATAGAAGAATGTAAAAGAATTATTAAAGACTGTTGAACACTTACAAGAAAAAGGTAAATGATTTTGTCTACGCCTTCGACGTATATTCGTTTCAACCATGCCAAATTTTTTCAGAGGCCGCTGCTCTGTTTCCGTTTTTTCTACAAATAAAATTGCCTCTGTTTTCATACATGCGTTATAATGAACTCGTCTGGATGCTATTACCGATATATTTGATGTTTGAATGATCAAAAGAAAGCGTTAACGAAAAAAAACCCCCTATATACGAGTAGACAATGATGTTTAGGATAGACCACTGAGTTTGAGAGTGATAGTTATCATTTTAAATATTTAGTTTATTTACGTCACAACTATTAATTACAGTATATACACTCCGAAGCTATTAAACTATTTTTTAGAATTATTAGAGCTCAAGTTCTGTTGTTTATGAGGGAGGAGGTATGTCTCATCTTTACAAAAGGTTTCACCCGTCTCCTCTGCCTGCCTTCTCTAGGGTCTCAGGGATAAAAAGGGATCGGCGTTTTTATCCTCGAGTTACATCCGGTTCATGAGGGGGGAGGGGAGTAAGTGGTTCCTCGTGGTATCAAAGGTTGCCGAGGTGAGGTCCAAAACGGTGCAATATTTTAAGAGTGCAGATGTCATTGCACGTGGTGATCATATCCACAAAAAGAAGCCGATTCACAGCCGTGTGGCGGAAAACCTCACAGGACGGTTACATTTTTCCTTTTGAAAGGGGTGGAAATTCAGTTTTCCCCATTCGACAAATGTTTTGTCTTCGATTCTAAGCCGCACCCGATTTTCAGTAGCATTAACTCTGGAAAAAATAGTGCGGCTTAGATTCGATAGTTAAATTTTTGAGGATCAAAGTTGGCGCAATGTGAAAGCGTGGAGAGTGGGATTCCGGGTCAGATTTCGTCGCCGTCTGTTGATTGTATGAAGGGATCCGTCGCCAATAGCTGTCATATAGCTTCATGAGTGAGTGGTTATTAGTAGAATGCCTCCGAAGAGAACCGAGCTCACTCGAAAGGGGTTTAGAACAACAATCCCGTTCCCAGGGAAACAACCACCCCCGTGTTCAGTCTATTGAACCAAATCCTAGTTTACATTTTTTTATGGGAGTACACAGTAATACAAATTAAATAATACGATACAAATTAAAGGTAAAAATGCATGATTATACATATGTTATTGTAAAATACAAACATACAAAGCATATAATAATAATAAATAAATTATAGTTTAAAAAAAACTGAAAAACACCCTTTTATAGTTAATCGAACTAAGTTGTAACTTAATCTTTTATTTCCCAAATCTGGAAATGGGATCTGAAATGAGTCGCCAGATGCGGGATGGGATCTAAAAATGGGAAATCGTTAATCCTGATGATACTGATCAGGACAATGGAACAAAACTACTAAATTATTGTATTGTCATCGGTCCTGGAGAAGTGAGTAAAATTTCGAATAAGTCTGACCATTTAAAGTGGACAAAAATGGAGTTCAAAGATTTTGTCACATACAAGTGAAGCTTATATAAAAGGGTGTTAAAAACACAAAGATAAAAGAAGGGGGAAAATATACATTATTCTTGTAGCCTTGCAAATGCATCAAAACTAATAAAATGATGGACGTCGCGGTTCTGGACCTCGGTCAAGTGACAGTTACGACACTTAAGATGCACCCTCTATCCGAATTTCCACACCACGCCAATGGAAAGACTTTTAGCTTCAACGGACTTAATGTGCCTTAACCCTTCTACAAGGCGGGTTTTCAATGGCGTCAGGGCTCGACTTCGTAATACGCTGGCCCCGAGTCCGTGACCATGACCATCAGGCTACTTTTTGATCTGCTTCACAGAGTTAACTCATCTAACAAGATAAGATACAATCGGAAGTAATACTATTATTTTACATTCATTTTGTTTCTTGAATTATTGTTTCGATTTTATTCAAAAATAATTTTGTAGGACATTATATTAATTAAAGAGAAAATATGTCCATCTTCTTTTAACTCGAAGATCGCTATATCCGATATTTAGGAAAGTACCTTCCAATTTAAGTACTATTTACTTCCGTGTATAAATCGATAATTTTCGGAACTTTTTAAAGTTAAAGTAGGGGGTGGGGAGAGTCGGCTTATAAGCGGATCCAATTATCTCGGTGGGAAAAAAAAGGAAAAGAAAGGGGTAAGGTAAAGGTAAATAATTACAAAACACTAATTTTTTAAATTTTTTATTACAGCATTTTCCATTGAATTTACGCAAGCAATTTCAACTATTGAACTTTTGAGGTATTTTGAATGGATATTTTTATTCTAAAGGGGGGGGGGGAGAGCCACATAAACCATCCAAAACTAGTGTCAGAATCAGCAAATTCTGATATAATTCTCAAAATTTGCATTTACTTATTGGAATGCCTGAATGCATATGTTCATAACGTAGTGAATTTTTCTTCCAGGGTATGAAATATATATCGACGATCACTTGCCGTGCACAAATTTCTCTTCTCGCTCATTTCTCTCTCTCACAAAGAAGAAAATGGTTCAGAAAGTCCAAAAAGCACAGATGCAGTACAAAGTAAAAAATGAACGAAAAAAATGCGTATATTTGAAAATTCCAGGATCATCCCCCCCCCCCAAATAGGCTTATACACAGCTTTCAAATTTTGGGTAAATATTTGGAAAAAAAAAGCGTATTCTTGGTTTATATACGGATGAGCTAATATTCTGAAATATACGATATTAAATATTTTCATAATAACTTATTCAAAAATATTTTTTAATAAATATAAACTGGAATTTCAGATCAAATTTTTTTCATCATTCACTCTCAATATTAAACTGTTTTTTTCAATGCTAGAAGAATATAAATTTTTTGAGAAATAAATTAAAACACTTAAAATTCCTATTTAAAGAAACAGAAAACTATCGAACAAAAAACAACTATCTAATCTTACACTTGAGCCAGCGTTTCTCAAACTGTGGGGCACCCCCCCCCCTAGGGGAGGGCATGATAAACCTGGGTCGAAGGCGCAAGCATATCGGAAAGTTGAAAAAAATTATTAAAAAATTATTAATTTACTGAAAGAAAGCAAAACAAAAGACATTCTGAAATAATAAAAAAATAAAATACACATTTACACTGATGTAATATACTTACAAAATGTATCAGTACTGCACACAAAAAAGTATTTGATTATACATTTAACCATACTAAGTTAAGAACAAATTTAATAATTATCGGTGATTCCATGGGCTTGTCATGTATAATATTACTTACAAAATTTAGTACTTATCTTGATAATTTGAACGGCTTATAATAATTAAAGCCGTGTTGTAGCTTTTGCGTCAAAGTATATAATTATTCAATTCAATACATTGTTATTGTATGGAGGGGGGGGGGAGCGATGAAAATTATGATTGAAAATTGGGTCGCAAATATTGAAAGTTTGAGAGAAGCACTGACTTAAGCATTAAGTGCGCATTTACCACAAAACCAAAACGCAAGGCATTCCAAAATGGAAACCGAAATCGACATTATACTGTGAATAACATTTTAGACATCTTAATAAAAATATCACTCATGCGTAATTATTTAATTAAAATACGATACTTCAACAGCAATTCTCCCTCAACTGATTGGGTTGGAAGGTCAAAATGCACAACCGAGCAATTAATACAGTTCCACCACCCACGCTTTGATCGAAATTTGAATTTTCCACCTAACTGCCGAAGGGATAATTGGTTAAATGAGCGGAACAGTTTCAAATTCAAATGAATGTACGGAATATTTTAAACAATTTAGATACACTCTTTACTCACATTTCAAATTAGAGTTACTTTTCCTAGAAAATTGTGCGGTAGCGATAAGGAATGGGTCATGGTAGAAGTCCCGGGGATGTTACAAATCTTGTTACAAATATTGACTTCCATCCAAAACTATCTGTGAGATAATGGGAGTTGTGTTGAATGTTAAATTAAACTCTATTACCCCAAAATTACCCCAGTACAATGGTGTAGAAGAGTGGGGACTGGGGACTCCGGGGGTCCGTAGCGCTTTTGTAGGGGGTCCACGAAGGTCTCTCAATTTATGTTAAAATTTCCATCTTTTGCAGACTCTGAAAGACCTTGTGGAAAAATTGAAAGATGTGTCACCCTAGTCTATAGATCACTAATTTGCTCCAATATAAATACTTACTAGAACAAAAACAATCAATGAGAATAAGACCAAGTATATGCTTTGAACTAAATCTTGTTTCAACAATTCCCACTTTAAAATTGAAGAGTATAATTTTGAAGCAGTTGACAGTTTCACTTTTATCTATAGTTTCAGAAATTAACAATAGAAACGATTGTACTACAGTGGAACGTCGTTTATCCGAACGTTTATTATTCGGAGCGTCAAATATCCGAACCAAAGTCCGGAGTACAATGCTCAACAGTTATTTCGCGTGAGGCCAAAAAGTGTCGGAAAACCCAAGGTGAGGGATATTTGGGGAATTTCAGGTGTGCAATTTGATAAACATCTGCGCGGAATATTAGGACAGTTTGTTTCCAAGTGAGGTGTATACGTGTTCTTTTGTAGAGTTTTGTTGATGTAGAAACCTGGATGGCATGCGATGCAGAAGACTGTGGATTTCAAATGCTAAAAGAGGACGATATTTTGTCTTCTGTGTAAGAAGAATCCGACCTGTCGACGATGAAACGAATGAAGTCAAGGACAACAACAACGAAAGTAGCAAGGGTGCATCGAATGCTGACGCGTTTTTTTTGCGTTAGAGACAGCTATGAAGTGGTACGAACAACAATCAGAGTGCTGTCCTACTCAACTACTGCTTCTCAAGAGAATCGGAGACCTTGCAGCGAAAACAGGAAGGTGTACAATGGTACAGCGAAAAATAAATGATTATTTTCCACAATAAAGGCAAAATTGCGACATTTTGTACCTATTTTGCTTTTTCTTCAAGCACGTTTCCCGCATAGGATTATTTTCAATATTCGTATAGTGTCCGGTTTCATATAATGCATGGATCACATTTGTTTTCGGTTATCTGAACAATCGTTCATCCGAACGGTGTCCGGTCCCAATTGATTCGGATAAACGACGTTCTACTGTACTGAAATCCAAAAGAAAATTACTGTGGCTAATACATTTCTTAATGGAATACGAAAGTATATGAAATAGAATTTAATCAAAAGAAGAACAAAGGTTCTATTGTATAAAAGTCTTTTAAAATCAGTATTAACTTGTGCATAAGAAACTTGGTCAATGTCTCGAGCAGATGAGAACATCATAAGTATCTACGAAAGGAAGATCTTAAGATTTATTTTTGGAGGATTTCTGGAAAATGGAACTTGGCGAAGAATTTCGAGCTCTATCAATCATATAATGAATCTGACATCGTTCACTTCATCAAAATACAACGAATTAAATGGGCAGGTCAAGTTGTCAGAATGGACAAAGACCGCACCACTAAAAAGTCTTCAATGCCCAACAAATTGGCGTTTGAAGAAAGGGCAGGCCAGATTTTAGATGGGCTGAAAAAAGATCTCCTAGTTTTGAGAACTAAGAATTGGAGAACACTAGCAGGAAAAAGGCTTTCCGAGAAAGGGCTTCTTGAGAAGTCCAAGGCCCCCTCCCCTGGGCTGCTAATCCACTGAGAAAGGAAGTATAAGAACATGTATTTGGATCAAGAATATTAATTCAGTTTTTTTATTGTTTGCAACTGCGTAGTCATGACTATAAAACGCAAAAATTTCAAAAAATATATAGTAGAAACACATGTGCAAAGATTAAGAACTAAATTCTCATAGCGTACCAATACGATATAACGATTGCAAACAATTTGATTTCCGAATGGAATTGCACCTTCATTATTTTTATTTATTTGAAATTAGTATTTTGTAATTTTCTTATATAAATATATAATTAGATGTTCACTGTTTTCTTGAAGGAAAATAAAAAGAAAGAAAAGAAGTTAAAAAAGTCTGTATAAATAGCAGCATTCATAAATTTCGATCGTAGTGTGCGCGTTATACACCGTATTTTACGGTATTTATAAAGGATCATTTTCATTAAAAAAAATACGTAAGAAAAAAGAATAATATTTATTTTTCTAATTTTGCTTTCACCACTTATTTACATTACCACTATTCTCAAATCGCATTTTGACAATTGTAGCCATTAGCAGTAAGCAACAAGACATCGGAAACTTGCATCGTAATGTTTACATAAAAATATCCTTCAATTTTTCTCATCATCCATCTTTCTAATTATAAAATAATTCATATATACACACAGAGAGAAGCTCTTTATTTGTTATTATTTTTTTCAATTAACCACGTCGCGAGTGCGTTGGTCCGAAAAGTGAGAGATCAAAGTGCAAAAGGGCAGTTCTGGACCTCACACCGAGTTCGTTCCGTCAGTCTGTTAGTAAAATTTAAAAAAAATATTCGTTTTTCATGTTTGTTTGCGCATGCTCCGAGATGATAATGCACGAAAAATTGAGCACTTCCGTCCTTGAGAGTGCACAGTGAAATGTATTATCGCACGAAATTATCGTTTTGCTTTCATCACGTAATACTCTCTGAAAGGTCAGATATTCATGAACGGAATTTTAAAAAGAGTATGTATGGTTAACGTCTAATGTTAGGTTTGATGGTCAGTTTCACTTCGCGAGGTCTCTCTTTCTCTCTCTCTTCACGGTTATCGAAAGATTTCGATATTGGTTAGTCTGTGCGAGGAATTCAACGACCTTCGTTGTATATACGCATACGTCTTGACCTTCAAGTACTAAAATAAGGACGGAGGGAAGATATAGGAAGCTTAAGAAAGTAAAACCCTCTGCAATAAAAATATTCAAAAAATTTGTTGTTAATATCAAAGAATTCCACAACATAGGTTGAACCAAAATTCTTGCCAGATTAAAAAAATTCATTTCACAATAACCATTTAATATTATAATATAACTTTTATATCATTGTATAGGTTACTTTTAGTAATTTTATTGTGCAGTAGATAGCGCGAATCAGTAGCGCACACAAAAAGTTTTCAAGGGGGGAGTCCATGGGCGAAAGTTCCCCAACCTTTAAGACAACACCTATTGATTCGTCTGATTTTGTCGATTTTGTTAACAAAAAACAGCAAAAATAATTTATTATATTAATAATTAGCATTAATTTATAAAATAAATAGTTAATTACAAGTACTTCATTAAATTTTGCGTTATATATAAATAGGATTATGATCAATCGAAAAAACTTTGGGGGGGGGGGTCCGGACGCACAGGGCACACCCCTTGTGTTCGTCACGGGCGCGAATGCTTTTTCAAGGACATTTGTGAAAAAGACACCATTTTTTGTCAAATTGGTGTCGCCTCAAGAGAAAGCCTAATGCGTGCTTTGGTTTCACGAAGCAAAATCGCCCACTAATGTTGTAACGGGTCTTTTCGCGTACCTTTCACCAATCCTCTTGGGAAAATTCTATTAATTTAAATATTGTTCAATTGAAAACTTTCACCCGAAGAAGAAGATGCGATCTATGTAAATCATCTCGTATTTTTTTGTATTAACTTTTAGGTTCGAAGAGACAGAGAGGTTAGGAGTTAGATGATACAAGTTTGAGATTAACGTAAAGTAACTGAAAGTTAGACGAAAGCAACTCGTCGATTAACTAATCTATACAAATAAATAAAATTGAAGTGTCTGTTTGTAATTTCAAATTAGCAGCTTTTTACTTAATGCACTAAAAGTATATACGGTACTCATAACAAAAAACCAATTTTTAAAATTTTTGTCTGTCTGTCTGTCTGTTTGTTCCGGCTAATCTCGGAAACGGCTGGTGCGATTTTAAAAATTCTTTCACTAATGGAAAGCTACATTAACGGGGAGTAACATAGGCTATATTTTATTCCCGTATTCTTACGGGAACGGGAACTATACGGGTGAACGTGAAACTGAATTCCAAGATGAACGCCAAATTGAACGCCAAGCTGAGCTAATGAAGTCGTTGTTTTGGTTACTGGCGACCGATGCTCTTCATGAGACATAATAGTGTTACGCGCGCATCATAATTCGCTGACACGTGCCATAATTTTTTTTTATGATAGTTATCTCACTGTTCGGTTAAGTATAGCATCGGCTGTTTCGGATGCACTTTTAAAAATAATAAATCAAGGCTTCATAAGCAAAAAGCAATGCAAGAAACAAAAAATTGATAAGTTTTAATCCTTTCTCTTTTTTTTTATTTACATTTTTAGTCACATTTAAACAATAGTTATTATTTGCTTAATATTTATATTGTAATCGAAGAATAATAATTTTCAAGGTATCTTTCATTTTTCTACCTCTCTGTTTTTCTTAATTCAAATTGTTCTTAATTTCTTAATTGTGAGTTTTTTTTTCATTCGTTATATTTAAGCTGTTTTAAACTTTAACAGCTGAACTTTAAGTATAATAATTAGAAATCGATGTTAAACATTGTTATTTTTTTATTCATGAAAATATTTCAGATTTTGATAAAAAACATAGCATTTATGATGATGTTCACAATCTCAATATAAAAGAAGATTCGTGGTTGTGTGAAAGATCCATTTTAGCACCTATAAACGACCAGGTTACTGCGCTTAATCAGCGCATGTTAAATAAGCTTCCTGGTGAATCACAAACATACCTTTCCATCAATACAGTTTGCAATCCGGATGAAACGGTTATTTATCCAACAGAATTTTTAAACAGTATAATTGTGCCTGGTCTACCTCTTCACAAACTGGCGTTTTTGTTTTAGCTCAAGAAAATCGTACACCAAATATTGTATATAAAGAGATTTTTCAATAAATTTAATACTGTATATAGAGAGGATGTTCAATAAATTTATACGAAAAAAACCACACAAAAATTAACAAAAAACAAAGAAAATAAAAAAAATAAAACAATAAACACCAAAAAGCAGAAAGAACACAAAAATATAAAAACAAAACATTGATTCACAAAGTAAAAAAATGACATTAAACTCTCTCTCTCTCTCTCTCTATATATATATAGCGTG
>BMAO01002971.1:0-123053 GCA_019973975.1 Trichonephila clavata
AATAGAGGTTACTAAAATAGATGTCTAACTGTAACTGAATTTTTTGGGATAATTCGATATTGGTTGTTCAGTAACATCGCGGCATAAGTTAACTAGGAGCAGAGGCCTCAGGGGGGGGGGGGGGAGTCCGTCTCGTTCTCGACTCGGCATAAATTAGATTATTATCCCAATAATTTTATTTGTTATATATTATTCCCAGATATATATTCCGAAAAAGTTGGAAACAATGCCAAGATTTATATGATTTTATTAGAAATTGTAGATTAATAATGTGTATCTTTAAATAATTAATTAGTCCTTAATCTCTGAATAAATTTAAATAGGTCTCAGAATTTGATAAAATCCTCATTTGTTAAATAAAAAATCTCTCTCTAGTGTTAATGTATTTATTTTTCTTAAATATAACTCCCAGATTGTAGAAACTCGTGCTTATTTTAAAGCTTCCTTTTATCCAATTGGATTTATTTTATTTTTAAAGCGTTTTTATATTTTGAAGACTTTTTTACGTTTTTGTATACTTTGTTTAGTTTTGGAATATAAGCAATGTAATATAGATCATAAATTTATAAAATCTAATATAATTTTCTTAAATTATTCAACACTTTTTAATAATATACCAACATCAACATTGCGTCATTTGATAATATTCCATATAAGGGATTATAAAATGGCAAATGGTGTTCCATATTTAAAAAGAAATGCAGGAAATGATAGTAAAAAAACCATGGTAGGAGATAATACGGCACTATTTATGAAGCTTCGCTGTTTTCTGCACATACTTGTTCGTGATCTAATTGAATATTCATTTTGTTTTAAAATATATCGTTTCATTTGGGTTTTTTTTTTCCAAGAGAGTTCATAAGAATTTACAGAGAAGATACGAAGAAGTTAGACTCAGTTTTTGGTTAACCCCTTAAGCCAGAGGTTCCCAAACTTTTTGCTTCACAGGCCCGTTGCCACGTTTTTTCGGTTTGGGATAGATTCCCTGATTACCCAATATTGATTTTTTGTAAATTTATCAAAACTTAAACGTTTCTTTTGACAGCTTGTATAAAGCTACTTACACTAAAAGATTTAAATTTCCAATTGTAGTAAAGTATATTATTTAAAACTTAAGAAAACATCTCAAATAAATTAAAATTTAATTAATACATAAAATAACAGATCAACATACAAATATCAAAGTTCGAGGGATGGATCTGGGGTTTCAATAATAAATTTTCAACATTTGGCATCAATTTTGTCAGGTTTAACCCTAAATCTCCTTGTTTATTAGTATATCTAGACTTTTTCTTTTTTATCTCTCTCTCTTTATTTTGGAGATTAACAACCGCGCTGAAACTCCTTTTCATTATGAAAAGCAACTATAGACTTTACCACAATACTCCATAATTCGGTATAAATAGCAGGTATGTCTTTTTAAAGCCAAATTATTGGCATCCGTTTCTAAACTTTACTTTAGGATCTCCGTCATTGCATATTCCAATCAGTTCCTCTTGTAATATGACATTTTTTCTTCCTCGATGTATTCATTGCATATTTTGGTAAATGCCATATATATATAGTAAAAGCATTCTCAAACTTAGATTCAGAATGTGAATAATGAGCATTTAAATGTTAAGCGTAGGTTTGAACGTCATTTTCCTGGCAGATTATCAGTGGCCAACTGAGAAACTGGAAGATTTACGACGTCTGATATTGTACTCTTTTAGCATAGTCCTGGCAAGAAACACTTAAATTATGGTCCTTGTTTTAATAAAATGTATGTTGTCACCTTGTAACTGCAAATTAACTTCATTAAATGTAGTAAAATAGTTTGTCAAATAGATAAAATCTAGTTCCCATTTGAAAATTAAAGTCAATATATGGTTTAATGAAAACCACAATCGTAGATACCCATTTACACCTCATGAACCCCCAAATTAGTTCTTCGTAGACGCTGACCCCTTGCAGGTCCCCATTGGCCTCTGGGGAAGACCACTTTGAGAATCACTGCCTTAAGTGATAAATTTTTTTTTTTATTCGCGAAAAATGTTCTAAAAAAAGCACATTTTTTATTACATATTACTAAGCACAAAACTTAACAAAATGCGAAATGATTTTTAAGTTTAAAGTTTTCACATTATTTTTTATTTTATTATTGTGGAACACAAAAACTTCCAAATGTTTGCTTCTTTGAAGTAAACTCCTCATGCTATGAAGAATGTTTCATATATCTTAAAAGAATTTCTCTGATACTTGCGAAGAAATTTAATGTTCGTACCTCTTTTTTCAAACTGTTGAGGATTTTGTGTGGGTGTGCATATATGAACGCAAACACAATTTGAAGCATGGTGTAGTGCTAACATTGAAATTGAGCCAAAGATAATATCGTTTTTTTTCTTCTTTTTTTGGATTATTTTTCCATTTTCACTTCTTCTCAAGCAACAAATTTCACATTTTCTTGCCAATTCCTGTTCTTTATCGAATATTTTCACGAATTTAAACTCCTGTCTGCAATGAAAAATTCCCGCCTTCACCAAAAGAAAATTCCGAATGAGAAGTATTTGAGTACCGCGGACAGATTGCATCTCTCTCAAAAACACTAGCACTTATCTCACTGTAAAAAGTAAAAATATGTGCAAGTCAAATAGAAAGGATAAAAAAATATCAGTCCTCGCGCGCACAGAGTACGGGCAAACTGGTTATGACCACCTTCGGTAGCCCGGACATTGCACGCGCAAAACAGTTCAGGGATAAAATAAACTAAAGCGTACAAGTGGAAAAAAAAATATTTCCAAAAATCTATTTCACTATGGGGGTCTCAACATCATAGAATCAATTGAAATGCAACTGCGTTTGGAAAATATTTTTCTTCCTTTATTTTGAAACATTTCATAAGAAACATTCGAATTTATGAAGCATAAATATGCATGTCATCTTCGCCACAAAAAGAGCTTTCTGGCAAGTATTCTTTTCGTATAGATTGAACGAAATAAATTGGTAAGAGATTTCTTATGAAATGCTCGGGGTAGTTACAAGTAACAAATTTTTATGTAAAGTTTTTACAATTCGCTCATTAAAAACTAAAATATTACTTTGATTACGTATCATGAGTCTTTTTACGGGACACAATTATAGAGGATTATCCGGAACTTTGATATAAAATTGTTTCGCAATTTTTTTATGTGAGTCTACCTCTGAACTCATAAATCATTGAATAAGCTATATTTATTTTGCTTGTATTTTTATAGAAATAAAATTTTGAAGAAATTCTACGTTTTCTTCTTTTTAGTTATTTTATACAAATTGGGAAAACATGGAAAAAATTTACCTAATTTTACATATTTCTCAAATATATGAAAACATTTTTGTTGCATTTCTAGCTTTTTCCTCAGCTCTTAGATTGAACCTTCTAATGTTCTGTTGGCGTAATTTGTCTGGAAAAAGTCTCATCCAGAAAATGCAATCAAATTAAGAAAATAAAAAGATTCCTAAAAAAAAAGTTGCTCATCAGGGATCCAAAAACAAATTGCTCCCTGACAAGACAGGCAATTTAAGGGTTAACTTTTTATTAGTCCTTCTTTATTACTCAGCTTTTATGAGAATAGGATTATCTTCCCCCATCTTCGCATCAGATAACTAACTTCTCCGGACGAAATTGCCGCTCTTTTTCTTTGCTTATATTTCCTTTTTTCTTTCTTTTTCAAGCTGCTGCTCATGAAGTTATTCTTGGTGACTTAATTATTGCTAATCTAGTTTTATTGAGGAAGACCAAAAAAGAGACATCAAACTTATATTACTGCAATTATAATAAAATGTTAATTAAGATAATGAATTTAATTGAAAAAATAAAATATCGTATTAAAATATGTTAACGTATTTAATAAATATTTTTAGTTGTTAAGTACATTTATAATGGTAGATTTTATGAAGTTTATTTCTTTCTATTTTCTATGCAGTTTTTTTTATCGAATAATAATATATAGTGAAAATCTCTTAACACGAAACTGAGAGGACATTTTTTCGTGTTAAGTGATAATACTGAAGAAAAAAATCAACATTCAACAAAATTAAGTTTACCAGAGAATATTTTAGATATGTAATTACATTACAAAGATATGTAATGCATGTATTTAATAAAAAAATGAAACAAAAACATTCACAAGAACTTAAGGTATCCGACTACTCTAAAATTGTGAATTTTACCAATAATTGATACATTTATTTTATGGTTGTATTTTATAGACCATTTTATTAGCATTATAAATATATAAAGTTTATTATTTTTCATTCCCTTGAACAAAAACTATAAGTGTTTTAGTAAAAGCAGATGCCATTACTTTAAGCAAGATGTTATACTTTAAAACGCGTTATAATCAAAATGTGTGTGTTTTTTTTTTTTTTTTTTTTTTTTGGAAAATGCTCACAAGGGGACAGCGATTGCTATAAAAGTTTTGAAACTAATTAACTGAAATTTTTGTGTATGCTCTGTTTAATAGTAGAAGTGTTTCAATCACTGTTTTATTACAAAATTTACAGGCCCTTATATTAATATAATCACTGCTATTTTAAGTAATTTCATATAACTAAAATAAGTGCTCTAGTTTTTGTAAAATATAAAATACCTCTTCTTGAAGGTCATTCAATCCTGAAGGTAAATTCAAAAATGAATAACATAGTAACACATCAGGATTGAAAAATTGAAAATTTGTTCAAAAAATTTTGGTACAGAAGTTATTTTTTGTTGTTTTTTGTATAAATTTTTACCGATTTTTTCCCAATTTAATAATAATAATTCTTTTTATTTTCTTAATTTTAACATATTTTTTTAAAAAAATGTACTAAACAAATCTAAAAACAACAAAAAATTCCCTATATTTTCATTTTTTAAAAGAAAAAATTTGTTGCAAGTAGTCGCGGATACCTTAATGAAATTTAACCCTTTCATGTCAGAATTTTTTTACGAATTTACAAATTTTCAGCAATACTTAAATCTTTGCAGATTTCCGTTTTCGTTTTCTGCCTTTGATCAACAGCCTCAATAAGCTTCATCTTCATTCCAAGCAAAATTGCAATTTACTTCCTCCCTCCCCCCTCTCCCCGAGCTCTTTGCCATTGTGCTCTTAGAAAAATTCTTATAAAATAGAAAATAAAACGCGAATCAAACTCACTGATTTTTACAAATACTGCAATGTACTCGTAGCCGAATTCCAAAGCCAACTGATAAGAGATGAGGTATTTTTGTGTGACGTTTGTAGGGTTGGAGGAGGGAAAGTAGCTTACATAAGCAAATATGACTCGTGTCACAGACTATTCCGGAGGTATTTCAAGGCCACGTTAGCCTCCCTTCTACGAAACATGTGAAACTCTCTTTCACTTCACATATTTCTTAAATATCGCCTGGACGACTGGTGTTTTCCGTATTTTGTTCATTCCCTGAAGGGTAATCTTTTCGTGTTAAGCGATTTTCGTTTCGTGTTAAGAGGAAAGAATGCATGAAAGCACATAGTAATTTGTCGGAACCGTTGTTAACCGATATTTCTTCTTAAGCGTTTTCGCGTTATAAGTATTTTACTGTATTATTTTCTTTCGTCGATATTACACTATAGTTATTGGTAAAGAGCTTTGTAACTGAAAGAAAAATATTCTCATCAATCTCCAGATTCTCTGTACAGTAGAATGTCATTTATCCGAATCAATTGGGACCGGACACCGTTCAGATACGCGATTGTTCGGATAACCGAAAACCGAATACGATCTATGCAGTATATGATACTGGACACTATACAAATATTGAAAATCATCCCATGCGGGAAACGTGCTTGAAGAAAAAGCCAAGTAGGCGCAAAATGTCGTAATTTTACCTTGATTGTGGAAAATAATCATTTATTTTTCGTTGCACCATTGTACACCTTCGTTTTTCGACTGCAACGTCTCTGATTCTCTTCAGCAGCAGTAGTTGAGTAGGACAGCACTCTGATTGTTGTTTGTACCACTCCATGGCTGTCTCTAACGCAGAAACGTGTCAGCATTTGATGGACCCTTGCTACTTTCATTGTTGTTGTCTTCGTTTTCATCCGTTTCATCGTCGACAGGGTCGAGTTCTTCTTGCACGGAAGTCACTATCTCGTCATTATGTAGCATTTGAAATCCACAGTCTTCTGCATCGCATGCCATCTAGGTTTCTAGATCAACAAAACTCAACAAAAGAGCACATATACACCCTCTCACTTGGAAACTAACTGACCTAATATTCCGTGCAGATGTTTACCAAATCACACAAGAGAAATCCCCCAAATATCCCTCCCTCGCCTTGGGTTTTCCCGTCACTTTTGGCTTCACAGGAAACAAATGTTGAGCATTTCACTGTTCGAAAACGTATCCGGACTTTGGTTCGGATACTTGAAGCTCCGGAAAAAAAGCGTTCGGATAAACGACTTTCTACTGCACATGTAGTGTCAGATCCTTAAAATTTAATATAATATTCTGAATCTGACATAATTCTACATTCATATAAGGATCACGCATCGAATCTTCCAGTGATGGCATCACTATCAAGGAATTCTTAAGAAATTATGGAGCATTTTTTAAAGTTTTTCTAATAAATGAAAATGCGAACATTAAAGAAGTGCCTTCGGAAGTATTTTACTTGAAATGATTCTAGTTAAGAAGAGAAACTGCTTTCATTCGAAAATATTTTTTATTAAGAATCATATTGGAAGGTGGAATTGTGCTGATAAAATTTTAAAAGGAAATATAAGAATTAAGAACTGTATAATAGTGTGAGACATTTTTATCCTTTAAATAAATCGCAGCTATGTTGTTTCGGATCGTTAATCTTATGTGTCATTTTCTTAAAAAATGTCAGGAAAAATATTAAAAAATTAAAACTCTACCATTTAAAAGAAATTACAAATTCCTCTTAACAGAAAATTTATTTTGTATAAGAACAGAAACATTACTCCTTATAATTCATATCTTTACTTTATCTTAAAGTAATTCACGTTGTCACAATTTTTTTTATTAGAAATGAGTTTTAATTACTTTTTTTTTCTTTCTGGTTCACAATCTTTTTGTATCCTAAGTTACATTAACCCCTTAATTGGTTTGCCGTACGGGCTACCCAAAGTTGCCCACGGGACAGATTTTCTTCTTACTATTTTTTATTTGCACATATTTGAATTCTTATTGTAAGATTATAGTGCTGGTGTTTATAAGAGATGCTGTTGGTCCGCAGTACTGAAATACTTCTCATCCGGGATTTTTTTGGATGGGGGGCGTAAAAGCAGGAATTTAGGATCTTGAAAATATTTGATAAAGGACAAGGATTGGTAGGACAATGTATAATTTGTTGCTTGAGAAGAAATGAAAATGGAAAAATGATCCAAAAAAAGCCGATATTATCTCTGTCCCCATTGCAATGTAAGACTTAGTATCTAACCATGCTTCAAATTGTTTGTATTGTTGAGTTGTTGCATTTGTTTGTATTGTTGGTTGAGGGTTTTGTGTTCCACAACATACACAAAACCCTCCACCATTTGAAAAA
Source organism: Trichonephila clavata (assembly GCA_019973975.1). Taxonomy (NCBI): domain Eukaryota; kingdom Metazoa; phylum Arthropoda; class Arachnida; order Araneae; family Nephilidae; genus Trichonephila; species Trichonephila clavata. Next base: position 7,529 of record BMAO01002971.1, read on the forward strand.
CATGTACAAACAAAATATTTTTGCAAGTATAAGAGAAATTTTCTTCTTTTAAACATTCTTCATGGCATACAAAGTGTACATATAAAAAGTAAGCATATTGGGTTTTTTTGTATTAAAAAGTTATAAAATAAAATACACTGGTGTCCAAAAGTTAAGCATAATTTATAATTATGTGAATAAAGAAGGAACTGTACATCAGAATGGCGGGAAACGTGATATGCGAGTGTAAAATGGTTATAAAATAAGGAAGCAAATCAAAAGAATGATAATAATTAATTTTATTATCAGAAGTAGCAGTTTAAAAGAAAAATGAGCATAACAAGGATTCACACTTTAAAGGAAAAAAGAAAGAAAACATTAAGTAAAATACTGATGGTGCAGTTTAATAAGGCGTGTGGTCACATCTGACAGCCAGGCACGCTGCACAGTGATTTACCATACTTGCTATGAGATGATGAATGAGTTGTGGGCTCAAACGGTTCCCAGTTTCTGGAGAGCTCTCTTCAGTTCTGTAAAGGAGCTTGGTGGGTACGCAAGGGCTGCAATTTATCTCCCGAGCATATCCCTTACATGGTCGATAGGATTTAAATCAGGGAAGTTCGCAGGCCACGACATGCACTGAATGTTTCCCGTTTCAATGAAGCCATCAATCCGCACCGCTCGGTGACATGGCGCATTATCATCCATGAATATGAAGTCAGAACCGACAGCACCTCGAAACAAGCGAACATAAGGCTCAAGAACTTCGTCTCTGTATCTTTGAGCAGTCACAGACCCCGTGTCAAAGAAATGGAGGTCTGTGCGGCCGTCCATCGTGATGCCTGCTCTTACCATTACTCCCCTTGATGGAAAATGATGTCTTTTCGTTATGTTTCTTGGTTCAAAACGTGTTCCATGTTCTCTCCATATCGTTACCCGCCGAGAATCACTACTCAGACTAAACCGGGAGTCGTCACTGAACATCACATTGGCCCACTCCCCCACACTCCAATGTTGATATTTCAAACTCCAGTTCAAACGAGCGCGTTTATGCGCAGACGTGAGGGGAATGCAAACTGCTGGTCTTCTGGCATACAGGCCAGCATGATTGAGTCTCCTGTAAACAGTTTGTCTTGAAATTACTATTCCTGTCGCGACTGTGAGCGCAGAACCCAGTGCTCTGACAGTACTGCCCCTCTGACGTCGCGCACTTATTACCAGATATCGGTCTTGGCGAGGAGTTGTGACTCTTGGTGGACCTGATACTGGTTGTCGGGTAAAATCTCCCGTTCTTTGAAACCCCTGCCACTGTCTTGAGATCACGGACTGGTCCACATTCAGAATTCGAGACACTTCGGTTTGTGATTGTGAGGATTCCAGCATTCCAACGATTCTTCCTTTCGTAAACATGTCCAATTGGCGTCTTTGTGCCATCATTCACCTTGCTTGATGGTTAACAACGTTCCTTCGCACAGCAGTTGCACGAAACTTATCTGAACTGCCTATGCTGCGTGAATCGGTTTCTCCGCGTTCCGACACGCGCCGGTGTTTCGCGCAGGACGTAGTCGACTGAAGAGTTTTGCATACACCCAATGTTTCTTCTTCACGCAATTAATATCCGCAAAAAATTTGGAATAATTTTGCGAATATTTACTCCATGTTTTTCGCATTTTCCGATTTATGCTTAACTTTTGGACACAAGTGTATAATGGAAAAACTTAAAAGTTGAAAATTAAAATAAAACTCTTCCATTTCACATTCTGTTAAGTATTATGCTTAGTTATATGCAATAAAACAAGTAATAAAAAAATTAAGTCCATTCCTGCTTAGGTCAACAAAGAACATTTTTATTTTAGTTACTTTTTATTAAATATATACAAATAATAGAGAGAAATTATATACATACGTATGAAAGAATCACAATATTAAGTGGCAAAACAGAAAGCGATTTTCCTCGCAAATTTTCCATTTTACTTTCTATATGTGGTGTTGGACTATTTTTGTTTGTTTGTTACTGTTTATTCATTAATTAAATTTAATTATTCTAATAAAAGATTATAGCAAAAAGAATCACTTTTTCAGAAATTAGGCTATCCCAGGAGCGATTCGAACCCACTACCTTCGGATTAGAAGTACAAGGCTCTATTCATTGCACTGTAGGGACGCGATGAACTATTTTCCTTTCTATATATGCTGTTGGACTATTATTTTTGTTTATTACGATTTATTCATTTTTAAGTAATGAATTAATATTTTTAAAAACTGTATTAACATTAAGTGTTATCCACTGCAAGTTTAAAAAAATGTATTTGAACTTGAAGGGATGAATAGAAAATATTTTATTAATGATTGAAAATCTGAACAATATATATACATATATATATATATATAATAGATGATGACAGATTTAGTAAAGGATTTTTCACAATGTGGCCGGTGTTGGTTTTTACGTATAAGGTTACTATTTATGATGGTTGATGATGCCTTTTCATTTTTATGGAGGAAGCAGTCTTCGAACAGTTATTCTTCTTTATTAAACGCTTAACATGGAAGACAGTTAGGTGGACGTACTGACAAATAGACATACACACACAACACAATACACAAACACTAAACACTAGCTGCAGTACACTACATGATGACAAGAGCGAAGAAGAAGAAGAGCACGCGTAACCGTCTACTCCGAGTTTTTAGACTGGCGGTGAAGGTCGTACAACTCTTTTGTAACAGGAGTCGTGATTGGATGCAAATGCGCGCAAGCAATTAGATTAAGATGCGAAAGAACTAGGAAATTATTTAACGGGGTACAGTTAAAGAGAGTTAGAAGAAGTCATTACATATATATATATATAGGGAGAGAGTGAACTATATAATAGTAGGGATTGAAAAACGTGCCCTTTTTCGAGACATTTTGGGCACACACAAAAAATCGTCCGCTAAAGGAATTAACCATTGTTCTATATAATTTGATAATTTTTTTATTTAATATATTTTTTTAATTTGTTATCGTAAGGCTTTCTTTGCCTAGCATTAAAATAAACCTTTGTAACTTAATACATGTATTTATTATAGGGAATGTGTCTCCATATTTAGTGGTAGAATCTTAAATTCAAGGTTGGGGAATAATCTAAAGGCTCAACATTGGTGTCGTCCCAGCCATACCAAGTGGAACTATGAAGTCCTTTGCTAATAGCTCGAGGCACAGCTTTTGGTGAAATGTCAATCGAAGCCAACAAATTCGGTTCTATTAATAATTGTAGAATAATGGAATCTGTGTTACTGTTAAACTTTGCAGCTTTAAGTGAAGTCATCTAAACAATTGAATGGTTTATGCCGTTTTCGTTTATCATCAAAGAGTATGAATCAAACTCGAAATATACCCTAAACTTTATATAAATTCTTAACTTTGCAACTTTTATATTAATTTAAATAGAAAACTTATCCAAAATGTTCAGAGTACTTTTAAAAAAAAAATAGCATATTAAAAATTTTAATATTTTTTGGGATCAATATGAATAAATATTAATACTCTATCACACGATATTTAAAATAAATGATCTAAATTTTACAAAAATCACAATGGGCTCAATTCATGACGATCACGTGATAAAGACAAACACGTGTGTTCTCCATTATATTCAAAACAGACATCAGACTAATTGTATTTGATGCTCTATTTGTAAAACTTGGATAAAAATTCAAATTTCATAATTGGGTAGTTATGTTCAAATGAAAAAAAATTCTTCTTAAAGTTTAAAGATTAAAAATTATTATTTAATAATTTTTTTTGTGCATATACTTTTAAATAAAATGCATTTTGCCTACCTTTGTGCGTTATTTTTGTTGACAAATTTGTACTTTTTTGAGAAAATTTCTGAAAAGGTCAAAAGTTGGCAACAACGAATTGCATTAGCTGATTAGCTGGAAACACATGATTGATTTTATCGTGTGATTATGACGTCACATGAGTTTTTTAACTGATTGGCTAATAAATACATGGTTATCATTATCATGTGACTATGACGTCACATGAATTAAGCCTATTATAAGTGAAATTTTAGCGATTTCATAAAAATTCTTTAAAGCAGTTAGAGAAGAAAAGTAATAAAATTATATGAAAAAAGTATTATCACATAAAATAAACTACACACATTTATCAAGGGAATGTACTAAAATTTTAATGCTCTATTAAAAATATAAAACTTTTAGAACAGATCGAATAAATATAAAAATATGACATATTTAAGAGTATATTTTTAAAGTAACAGACCATAACTCAAAAAATATTGTTTCGAATGCTGTGTAATTAATGCTTATAATAGTGTAAGCAATATATATTTATTTTATGATAAAAATTGTAATATTTGCAAGCAATACTGCTCCTTACGTTATAATGGTGTTTCATTCGAAACTTGGCGAAATATACAGCCAATTGGCATCATTTTTTAGACCAAATTTGGCGAGTTGGTTATCATGTGGATACTTCTGAAAAGTACTGGAGAAATCTCTTAACATCACGATCTATGATGCTAGTGAATCTTTCAAGAAAGAGCTAGAAGGTTTCCAAGTAGACTGACTATAAATAGCAGTCGCTTGCTGAAACTGAGTCAAAATGTATTATTCCTAATTTTAAAGTGGGAGAGACAGAGATGAATATACAGTTGAACTCTCGTTAATATCAAACATTCGATAAGACGAACCTCTCGCTAATTCGAATTATATGCTCAGCCCCTAGAAAAACTCTTGGTATTTCTAACTAAAGCAATACGTTTTTGGTACACTCAATATTTCGAAGTAAAATCTGTGGCTGGCCAAACTACAACACGCGATAAAATTATAATATAAAACTCTAAGTTATGTTATAAAACTGCGACAATTTAAACATTCACTATCATGTAGAGTATGGTAACAAACAGTTAGAGTTTAAATGTTTTGTGTTGTATTGTCTTTGCGTGTCTCCCCTGTAACGTAGTTCCTTTGATGACCATCTGTCTGCCATCCTTTCTTTGTGTTTCCCGGTTCCTCAAGCAAAACGACTTACAAAAGTTTACACGTGGCCTTCTTTTAAAAGATATCTTATAAAACTCTCAACATTTCAAAAACTTACTATCTAGAGTCCTTTAGCAAACAGGTTGGAACATACTTGTTTTGTGTTATATAGTCTCTGCATGTCTCCCTTGTAACGTGGCCTGTTTTATGACCATTTGTCTGTTACCCCTTCTTTGTGTTTCCCAGTTCCTCAGGCGAAGATTGTGTTTTGCGTCGAACTGACATAACGATTTATGGCTCATCTGTGTGACTTATAGAATGTGGCAACAAATAGGTCAAGGGCCAGATTGGACTCTGCCTTGAAGAACCAATAGTGTTGGGGACAGTGTCTGAGGGAACCGGGGGCGAAACGATTTTATTTCTAAAGAGGAATGGAAGAGACTTGATGGAGCGTGAGAGTCCTGTTCGAGAATTACTATGTAAATGTATTCTTTTAATACATGAATTTTAATTTCTGTATAATATTTTTCCAGTATAATATGTACTTTTAAAAATATTTTAAAGTAATATTATGCATATGTACCAATTGTTGTTTTATTACATTACTAAATAGTTCAAAATTTAAATGTGTTAGAAAAAAAATTCTCTTAACAATTCAAAGTTTTATATTGATCCCTTCAACTTCAAGTTATCGAGAGTGGACTGTATATAGAATTAAATTTACATTCGAATGAAAGATATCTTCTTAGACAGAAATTAGTACAATGGAATCCACTGTTGTATGTACCAATAGAAGAGCGAAATCAGTATACATGGTGTCCCAGAAATAGCGCCTAAACTCTGTACAAATAGATTCCTCGTTGGGAGTACATAAAAAATGTCCAAAGCACTGTACCTGTCTGATCCATAGTTAACGAGAAAAATACGAAAAACAAAATATGATGTCACAACCGGTCCAAGTAAAAAGCACCGTATTCGACCCACCAACAGCAGTATTTGTATGTACTTAACAAAACAAATATTCAAAATGTCCGCCGTGCATATCGAGGCAGTCTCTTGAGCGCGCCGTGGAATCAATGATTACATGTGTCGCAGTAGCGCGGTGTAAATTAAATGTTAAATGAATAGATGGCGCTGCAAGTCATCTGAGAGATATACTTTGTTTAGCTTGTAGAGTCAGAGTTATATATATATATATGTGTGTGTGTGTGTGTGTGTGTGTAATGTTCTTTGTTCTGTAAACATGTCTTATATGTGTGTCGTCGAATAAACCTAAAATATGGACTGAATTACTGAAATGATATAAAAATACAATGGAAATATATGTATATTTTCGTTTTACTGGTCATGAGATTAAGGATTAAGGAATTTTAACACAGCATGCAGAAGAGTTAGTTTGTGTAATCACTATGTCTTGATATTCCAATTCCACGAGATTGCTAAATAGGAAAAAAATTCTAACTGCGTGAGATATGGCTATCGTGGTGGCCATAGAACCGTATTCACATCTGATCCAACGGCCGATGTATGTCATATCCAGCTGATAACACATACAGGAGCTCAGAAATGTACCAGAGCCCCATCATGAACCATCATCATTTTATGATGATTTGCAGTATTTTTATTGTAAAGTATGGATTGTATAGGTACAGTTCTTTGGGCATTTTTTATGTACTTCCAACGATGAATCTGGCTGGGAAGAGTTTGGACGCTATTTTTGAGACACCCTGTGTAATAATGGTGTTGACACACTTTTCCTGCGTGTTAAAGTGTTTTGAGCTTAGGTCATACTTGTATTTCGTAACGTTACGCTTTCGTAACTCTTATTATAAAATAATAAGAAACGTAACAGTTCTCTCTTAAATAAAAGTTTTAGCTGACTCTTTTCGGGTTCCTCTACTAACCTTATTGTGGAAACTATTCTTTGACTGAGATTTTAGTTTAAAAACCGCTTTCCGTAGAGATGACTTGGTTTTATTCATATGTAAATACTATTTTAACTCTAATGTTTGGGTGTGTGAGTTCATAGAGATAGTTAATCGTGAAATCTAAGAATAAGAGAAGGTGAATAGCGGCTGGGAAGTCATGCAGCCTGAAATTAATAATCATCTTAGAATATACCAGGAGTTGTGGAAATAAACAGCATTAGAGCTGACCGACCTATCGGGGTTCGAGAAGGATCGTCATAAGGAGCTCCGACTCCAGCTAAGTTATTTTAAATAATCTTATATGTCAGATTAAATGTTAGGATATCAGATTGCTCATAGAGTTGAGCAATAAAGTTGTAAAAAAATTCATTAAGCTAGAATATAAGTACCTATTTCTGATATCATGTCTGCTTCTTCCCCCAAATCCTCTTACACCCACGACCTTCGGGTCGCTACAAAGTGTTTACCGCAATGACTTGAGATGCTCTTAAAATGCATTTTTAGTTAAACGTAATAAAATCATTTTCACAAAAAACAATAATAAACTTATAAGAAAGAATTATTTTGTCTAAGCACGACTTTCTCTGACACTGATAATATATATAGTTGTTTATACTAAATCTTTGTACAGTGAATACAAATTATGCGCAGATTATAAATCAAGAACTTCTGTACAGTTGCAATTCATGGATGCAAAATATTGTTAAACATTCAAAATATATGTATAATTTCCTATTTTTTCAACAGCAACAAAGTCAACCTTTCCTTTGAATTGAATGCATAAAAAAGTATATAATGCCAGTTCAAAGTAACTCTGACTGAAAAACAAGGCTATTTGTCATAACAATTCTTTGTGATAAGTTATATAAGGGATAAAAATTTATGGTTCATATAAATATAAGTGCTTTAACATATTATTTATGTTTAGTAAGAAAAATGGTCAAAAGATAGTTTTTGTATCTACAATAACAACTGGGTTTATTTTTTATATGTGTATCAAATTTAAATAGAAAAAAAGATAGTGATATAATATTTACTGCGGGAAAAATAAATTTTTTAATCATTCAATATCAAAACTTTTTGTCAGAATTTATGCTTACTTTTAAAACGAAAAAAATTTTATAAAACAAAATTTTTCTCAACATTCTGCTTTTCAATAAGTCCAATTTATTAGCAAATTTAGAATTCAATTAATTTAGAATTAAAATTTCATTCCATTGGTGATTTATGAATTCTTACTTATTTTTAAAAACCATTATATATTCTTTCAATTTTTATTACGTTATCAATGGTATGATACGAATCGTAAAATATTTCTTACTAAATTCGTAATATGCATACATAAATTTTAAAAGCATCTGGCTCTAAACATTGATCAGCGGCCGCATTGACCAAGAGGTCAGACATTTGAGCCTTTTTGTGTTGAATCGTAGGTTCGATTCCTGATTTCATGAAAGAAGCCTCATATACAGCTGTACTGATACATGTTAATTCTGTCTGGATTCACATCGTCATGTTAGCGCGGGGTGGAAGTTTTAGAGATGGAATGCCAGCTTTATAATTTGGCTTCGTCACTTGATTATGGTTCGAAATTACGGAAGGTTCTTAGCCAATAATTCATTTTGTGACTGGTTCTATTCACGATTTTTACTAATCCTATAAGGTAAATGTTTTCATGGCGTTATATGGTTATAAAACCCCTTTTTGCAAGATAACTGTGATTTATGCTAATGAGAGTGCTATTTAAATTAGAGAGAGGTTTGTGATTATTATAATACGGAATTTGCGGAGCTAGAGAAATGCTAGTGGAGTTACTGGAGCTGAAGAGAAATGATTCTATGGGTCAATTCAAGACGATTAGTATTGCTTTAGATATAGAATTTCCGATGAGAGAATTGATTAATACTATAGATATTTAAATTATTGTAATTTATCTGACAGATCCCCTAATTTGGGTGGAATTTAGATAGTGGCTTAGACAATCGAATTTAAATAATGATAGTGCCATCAATTTAGATAGTGAATTTTGACGATCATGATAAAAATATTGGCTTATGAATATGTCTCTTCCTTTGGATCACCTACACACATCCTCGCGCGAAAGTCCGCGAAAATTTTTTTTATCAGTAAAAAAATTTGCTGATGAAAGATTATCTAAAAAGAAAAATATCTATAAAATATGGTTATTTTAATTTTTTATAAAATCTATCTCCATTAGAATCTGCCACAGTATAGCCATTTTGATTGTTTTCACTTACTGCATCAACTCTAAATATTCCCTAATATTCTTAGTATGCAGATTTAGAAGCTGTTAATCCAGTTATACATCGGAGTAATTCTTTAATTTTCCTTTTATAATTGTTCTTTATTTCGTTTAAGGAAAATTTGATATTGGATTTGATCTTTTAACATTTACTTATATTACTTGCTTATTTACTTATTTAAATATATAAATAATGTTTGAAAATTTTTACTTAGTTTTTACACATTTTCTTTAATCTACAATTATAAAATATTGGAAGGAAAATACGTGCCATTAGGAATTACGAAAGCGTTCTTCATACTTAAATGTGGCCGTGGTAGCCTTGTGGTTAAGGTGACGTATACCAGGCCGATCTGTCGTGAGTTCGAGCCGAGAACCACGTTAAATCTGTTGAAGCTCAAACGTCCTCACGCTAGTGTGATGTGGAAGTTAGGTGTCAGCTCAGGTGTCGTCCTCGTAACTTGACCGTGGCTCAAAATATCGTGGCCCATCGTCAAAAGCCCTCGAGTTGATCAATTGTATGACGTTAATATTCACTCACTCACTCAATCATATTTAAATTTAGGGATTCTTAAATATCTGTCATCTTTAAATTTACAGGAACTTTTATAAATTTCCATTACCCTAGATTTTTATATTTTTTTAAATTTTTTTATTTACTTTTATTTTCTACGTTTCCTATAAAAATTAATTTGTGCTGTTTAAATTTGAATGAATAATTACTCCATAACAGTATAATATTTAAATAAACATAATTTTTTACTTGTCAACTAAACTGCGATGTACATCACACGACTGAATGCAAAGTACACAACAAACTTCCTGATTACTCATTTGTTAGAACTTAGAAAACCTGATAATAATTAATATTCCATAAATATAAAAAACTGATTGAATAGCAAACATTTTCTTAAAAATTTTATGTGAAAACAGTTTTTAAGTTTTTGATCGACTCAATTCAATTAAATTTTGATGTTTTCTTTAAAATTCTATGCATAATTTCATTTTTTATGAAGCAAATTGAATAGGAAATAGCAGCCTTTTTTCAAAACGTTAGCTTCCTATTTCTGGGATGCTAAAGTAAGATAAGCATAACCCGAAAAATTGCAATTTTCATTAATGTTATACGTATGTTTGTAGCTTGAAAAAATTATTTTTCTTTTCTGAGTTGTCCACTATCTTGAAAAGCTTCTCCATATACTCATAAATGCATGATCTACTGCTTGAGAATCATTAGCATAGAGTACATTTGAATTTAGTAAAATAAATTGAAAAATACTAAAATAGCTTCCTAGAGAAATTATATTTTGTATTTGAAATAAATAGAACGCATTCTATGTTTATATTATACTAAATAAACATAAAATAAATATAAGGAAATCACACAATTCCTTACTGCTCGTAGTAATTTTCAAGTGTACTTCATCAGATTTAACTTGTGTCCTTTCAAATTTTGTGACCTCAATATTGGTGGTGAGCAAGGGTTGAACATTTTATCCTTCAAAATTAAATAAAAAAAGAAAATGCCCCCGAATGTTAACTGCATGCTCTTAAATGAATTGGACTCCTAAATTTTTACAGCATGTTTCAAGTAAAGCTCCATTCACGTTATTTTATAACTTCATTGATTTGATTTTGTAATTTTTTCATTTTTCTGATTTTAGAACTTAATTGTTTTGCTTGCTTTACTTCTTTGTCATGGTTTTGCTACTCAGCTGTTTAATTTGGTAAGGTACTTGTTTGACTTAACACCTTATCTCTTTTTTCGGTTAATGCTATTAGCTTACACTTTCTATATTTTTATATTTATCTTGTTCAAATTTTAAATCGTTTATAAAATGCATAAAATACTCAATTGAGCTGAAATTTTATACACGATTATTTTAGACGACAATACAGTAATTTAATTATAATTAATAAAAATCAAGTGATTAAAACTAATTATTCAAAGAATTATAAGTACAGCCATGTTGGTATCATTTTTGGCGATCCTTTTGGCGACTTGTGTCAATACTTGAAATGTTTTTTTCCCCTCACATTTTAAAGCGCTTATTTGAGCTAAAATTTCCTATACACTATTGTTTCGGGTAACAATACGATAATTTACTTATAATTAATTAAAATAAATTGATTAAAATGAATTATTTAATGAATTACAGATACAGCTCCATTGGCTTCATTTTTAGCGAATTGGGTCAAAACTTTAAAAGATTTTTTTTCTCAGGTTTCAAAGCATTCAGTTGAACTGAAATTTTATGTACACGATTGTTTTGGAAAATTAATAAAAATTGCCACTTATAATGTTGTTATTCTGTTATATGTATATTTATATTAATTTTAACTATTTAACAAAAAGTAACTAAAATAATATTTTTGTTGTTGATCTAAGTAGGAATTGACTTACAAATTTTTTATATTACTTGTTTTTGTTAATTAATTTGTTTCATAACTTTTAAAAATTTATCTTTTATTTTATTTATCTTATTTTGTTTGCTTTACCTCTGTAAGCCTTGTGTGATACTTGTGGGGTCCCCACGAGAATTATTTTACCTGTCTTCAAAAAAAAAAAAATAACAACAACAATAAATATAGCATATATTTTTAATATCTTGTAAAATTTTAAAAGTTTTGCTAAAAAATAATTAAAAATTCCTAGCGATTTGCATGTTCCATACTTTGCATCTAGTGTAGTAAAAACTTCTCCCACGAAATGTCAGTTGTGGAATTAGACAACACATTTATTGATCCATAATTATACGCTATCTAGCCTAGAATTGGGGTTGGTATGGTGACACTTTCTTGTCACAATTCTACACGAACTGTGTAAGCATCTGAATTCCCTATCTGCAATCACCTCACATTCGTAAACATAATCTTCACTGTTCACGCGCGAATCTTCGATCACCCCTTCCCCCTCCCTCAACGTGTTTCGACAAGACACTCTGCTACCGGTTTTACCTCAAAGGCTTGGCACTCTACCACGCTTCAGTGTCTTTATAAATTGCCTTTAACGCAAGCATCGACGCATGATTATCAGGTGATTTTCTCAAAGGGGTGATGTCCATGTTGTCGAAACGCTGGCCTTTCATTGGCAGATGGCATGTACGAGGTAATTTGTCATTGGGCATTATATCGCATTTTTTATCTCTGGAAAGGTTTGGGAAAAGTAATCACTGAATTGGTCGAAACTGACTGTCGTGTGCAGGCGTCCATAGAAGATTTATTGTCGAATTATGTACAATAAGATAACTATTTATGTTACATTCTATTGTTGGTTGTAGCCAGAAAGTAGTTGGCCCAACGTGCAGAAAATTGGGAAGGACTATTATTTTGACTTATGACAAATTGATCGGTAATTCTAGTCTTACTTGCGCGTTATTTTGCAATTGAAAGCTAATTTGGAGTCATTTTTTATACCGGTCGAAATCTTTTAAGAAATTACCCTGTGAAAGATTTTTGGATGAAAATATATTCAAATTTGAAATGTCACTTGTATCAGATTGATGCATCTTATGTTGGGTGAATTTTATACACAAACGAAGGAAATGCTTAATTATTTGTCTGATAACCGAAAATTTATTTTGTATTTCTAAAAATATGAATATATGAATAATTTATCTCCCTTACTGTTGTCTTGTTAGGATTTTGTATACATCAAATTCTTTTTTTTACGCGGTCTTTTGTTACACGATTTTAAAATAACACGGTTCGCTAATGTACTTTTTTAGAATAACTTTTTGCCTACCACAGCCCACTCCTCAGTTTTCTTTTAAATTTTAATTGTGATACTGTAATCAGAAGACTGTCAGCTTATGCCCACTAATGTGTGGGTGACTTTGTCTTCTTCATGGGTTATTTACTTTGTATTCTGCAGTTACGGGGAATACCCGAATTTTATAGTCACTTTTTTTTATTTTGTTGTACTTCAACTTGAACATAGTGTTTCGCGTTCTGCAGTATAATTATATTTTGTGTTTAAGTGTCTGTTCGTGGATGTAATAAATATAATAATTTCAATAAAGTTCTAAAAGTTGATGTTCAAATTAGAGTTGTTTCTTTTTAATTCAATGGTGAAATTTCCAGTATAATTTGTGTTGAGAATAATTTTTTTGCTATTAAGAAGATAATGTTGATCCAGTTGGTAATAAACGTGCACGGTTGTTATCAAGTAGCGATGAATAGTTGTTAGTAGTTATATTCCTAATTTCAATATGAGTTTTTATATGTTATATGTACTCATTGTGTGAGTTTTTATATGTATGTGTGTACTTTCATTGTACATTAACTAAAATTATATTTGCAAAAAAATAAAAAAAAGAATGAAAGAAAAGAAAAAGAATCCTATTTGATTTATAAAAAAGGTAACTTAGTTTTCAGTACTACTTTTTTTCACGGTTGTTTGCGAAAATATTTCGAGATTTTTCATCAAACACGATTTTTTTCAAGTTGAGGAACGTATCTCTAAATTTATTATATGTCGTATGCATTTTTTGCACGGTTCTCTAAAGAACGTATCTGCTGTGTAAAAAAGAGTTGTGTGTGTATATATATACACACAACTTTATATACTATGTCTTTTCAGGCATAATTTTGGCAGCGTTACGCCAATAATGTATGAATAATTAGATACTGTACGATTGTATGATAATTACTAGCAAAATGCTTATAACTGTCGTTGTAAGAAATGATGTTATCACATGTGGTTATTTTTTCAATACTTTCTCTACATTTAGTTGAGTTTTAATCTGTCTTGTGGTTATGTATTCATTGCCATTATTTATTTTCTAGTTATGTTTCTTAGAATCCGGTTTCTATCTTTTAGCTTTGTGAGTTGCAAAAAAAAAATTGTCTTATTATTTTATTTCATTTTATTATACTCTCTCTCTCTCTCTCTCTCTCTCTATATATATATATATATATATATATATATGTATACAAAAAGAGTAAAATTATATAATATTTTCCCTTTTCTTTATACGCATATTTTTTGTTTAGTTACGGATGGAGTATTTTGAACTGTTCCTTAAATTACTCTGTAATGGGTTTTTTACACTCTTTAGAATGCAATATTTGTAAAATATTCTGTTGAACTTAATTATAAAAAATTCTGATTATTTATTAAATTTTTAGTCGCCATCTGATTGTAAAAATTGATTTATTTTTCTCTAAAACTAATTTTTAAAAGTTTCACTTAAATTCAAGCTTCTAACTTTTCTTATATATAATTGTTTCTGAAACTTATATAGATTTAACGGGTTTTATTCGCGTTTCTCACTAATACTGTTGGGAAATTTTTTTTCAATTGTCGCATGATTTCTAGGAAGGATTGTGGAGGAACCGTGATTTGGGCTAATGTTAGTTTCATTTTGAAATCAAGCGAAGAGTCATCGATCGTCGTCAGACTGATACTGAAGTTAGAGTTATAATAATTTAAACCATCAGAGTTTCAGTAAGGGAAGCCTATATCCCAACAGAGAAAGATCACCAATGCTGCAGAACTAATAATCAAAGATAATTGTTTGATTTATTCATTATGAATATTTAAGTAAGGGATTAAGCAGACCCTTCGCTTAAATCACCTTTTGATAGTAATTGTAAAATCAATTGGTGGTCAATAAAATTGGTGTTGATTTTGTTAAAATGTCTTTTGATTTTGTACATCCAAATTCCCTCCTGCGACCGCTGGCTCGCAATATAGTGACATTGTGAATTATTAAAATTGATCAAATTATCAACATGGTAAAACAATTTTGAAATAAGTTAAACACAATGATGAAATGCAAACTTTTAATCTAGTTTCTTTATGTTCAGGCATCTTTTCAAAATTTAGCTCTCTTTAACTCTAGATTGATTGATTAATTGATTGATTGGTTTTTGATTAATGCCGCACTATAAAGGAACTCAACTATTAGTGATGGAGCTCGTCAATTTTAAGCTTCGGTCAAGTGACGAGGAATACACCAGAGTTAGCGAGTAACGATTATGATTAATGGAAATTGTAAACTAATATTCTTGAATGATGACTAAACTATATCTAGTTTTAAAGAAGAATTAGAAAAGGGTGGGATTAGTCAGTGCGTGAAAACTATGAAACAAATTAAAGAAAAATCTCAAAATCTTAATACAATAAAATCTTAATATCTCTGCAATCTTATCTTGAAAAAAAGTACGTTTATGTCTTAAAAGCCTGTTATGTTTTGGAAAGGATGAGCATAATCAAGAGAATTAAAGAAAATTTATTTTATGAAATTGTTCCTGTAAATTTTCAAAATTATGATAACATAACTATCAATAATCATAATAATAAAATATAAAATTAATAATAAAAATAAGATTTGTGGATGAACAATATAGAAAAAAGTTATCTTGCGTTAAATCTAAATTAAATATATAATGAAAAGTTATATAAAAATTAATCTACAGATTATTTTTGTCGTTTTGATACACAGTGAAACGTATTAATAAGATAGCAGTGGCATCTATAAACGAGACGCTACACAAATCCTTTTTCACGAATCCAGCAGAACTTCGTTTGATGACAGTGAAGGAGTTTCTTAACGTCACACTAAAAAGCTGCACAACGGCTATTGGCAACGGACCTCGTAATTTTGAACCATGGTCAAATGACGAGGTTGACCCCTGAGCTAGCATCCCTTCTCCTAACTTCCACACTATACCTACGTAAGAACATTAAGCCTCGACAAATTCAATGAACTGCACCCCCTCCCCCGTCTGTATTAGGCTTGGCTTCAGCGTCACTAGGCTCGAATTCGTGACACGCCAGCCTCGAGTCCCTAACCTTGACCACTCGTTTTATGACGGAAATAGCCTTTTAAGGTATCCGGGTACTATCGACCATTTTTTTTTAAAATGGAAATATGGGGATTTTTTTTGTGGTTTTTAGATTTGTTTAGTACATTTTAAGAAAAATATGCTAAAATTAAGAAGAGGAAAAGAAATTCTAATTAATAAAATGGGAAAAAATTTACAAAAAATAACATAAAAGCGGCCTATTCTGTACCAAAAGTTTATGAACAAATTTCCAATTTTATCAAATCGGATGTGTTGCTATGTTGCTCATTTTTGAAACGACCTGCAAAATAAGAGATGTTTTAATTTTTACAAAAACTACAGCACTTTATCTTAATTATTATATGAAATTGCTTAAAAAAAGTGATTATATTCACATAAGGCACTGTAAATTTTGTAATAAAACAGTGATTGATAAATCTGATAGTTAAAACACTTCTACTGTTATACAGAACATACACAAAAAAATTTGAGTTGATTATTTTCAAAACCTTTTAGCAATCGCCGGCTCCGCTTGAGCATTTAAAAAAACACATTTCGAGTAAAACGCGTTTTAAAGTATGACATCTTGTTTAAAGTAATGGCATCTGCTTTTACTAAAACACTTGTAGTTTTTGTTCTAATAAACGGAAAATAACAAACTTTGTATTTTTATAAAGCTAATAAGAGAGCCTATAAAATAAAATCATAAAAAATTTTTCAATTTTTGGTGAAATTCACAATTTTAGGGTGTTCGGATAGCTTAAGGAAAAAAATGAGAAAGTTCTTTAAAAAATGGGGGGAAAGGTATTTAAACCGAGTTCTTAGGGGAAGAATAATCGGAATTGCTGAGATTATGCATAAACCAAAGAAATAAATTTTTATGCTTTTATTTCTTACCAATGGCATCTAGCAGTGACTAATAACTACATTATAATTCTCATCAGATAACTCTTAAAAACCCGTCTCTAAGATCCAATTCAATCGGCAATCGAAGTAATTTCTTTGTGAGATTGATTAAACTTTCAACAGAAATGGATCTTTCATGATGCATTTCTAGGAAGTTCTTTTTTTCTTCTTCAAACTGTTCTATCAAGGCACACCCAAACAGTCAACAACCAACACCATAAAGAAAAGGGAACTTCTTTTCCACACGCGTATACACCTCTCCGAGTAAACACTATTTATCTTCCCTTCGTGACATTTCTTTTTCTTTTCCCTTTCCTTCAGCTTCATTTCGTCCTCTCATCCTTTATAAATTATTCACAAACTATCGAGAGAGATATCAGCTTCATCATCAGCGCTGCCCGATAGATCGCGGGGAGGAGGGAAAAATTAGATACAGTTAGAGCGGCCAGAATGAGCCATTGTCTGGGAGGAAGAAGGAAAGAAATCATCGAGCCATGCTTCGCTTTGTCGATGAAGACATCGGAAACACCCAGTCGGTGACATTAATCAACGATGATTCTCTACGCATAATATATTTTATTGGAGGAGTCTCCTTTCTTCAATTTTTTTTCTTGGTATTTAGTCTAGGACTTAATGTACAGAAAGAGGTTTCTTTGGATTCGCGTCGTGGATTTTTATATCGACCGTGGATCCATAGACGCCTCTGGCAAAGACGGCAAATGAATTTGAGTACAAGCCATTAACTTGACCGCTGGGTACGGTTGGGAGCATCGCTGTGTTATGGGTCCGGCGATGGATTTGGCAGATTTAAATTGTAGAATGGGGAGTGTCGTAATTTGAAGCAGGGGGTTTTGTGATGCTGCAGAATGTGAGATTCGTGGCATTGGTTCAAGATCGGGTTGTTCAGTAGTTTTGCGAGTTAAGCGTTGATGTTACTTTAAAAAACTGGAAATCATTTCGAACTCTTGGCATGCTATTAGCAGCATTTCTGCAAAAAAAAAAAATTCAAAAAATCATTTTTTCTTTCAGATTTTTACGCAGAATTCCGTCTGGTAGGAATATTTTGCAGCGCAGCATACTTATTCTCTTGGTGTTTAAGTGTACCAGGACATGCTTGAAAAATTAAAGTGCCTAAAATTCTTCTTATCCTTAAACATATTTCCAATAGAGTTTAAATTTTTGTGTGATCTTAATGAATATATTTTAATAATTCTGTAGTAATACAAATTTTAATAATCTTTTAATAATTTTTGAGTCGAAATTTTTTTTTCTGTTTAATTTGCTGGACATAATTTTTGAGATCTCATAACACATGCTTATGTTTAGGTACCATTTTTTAAAAGTGTATCTCTTAAATATGTAAAATATTTTTTGCACATGTACAACCTCAATACATTACAAAAAATGGTGAATCTATTTTTTTAGTAAAATATTGAGATGGTTTCTTTAAAAAAGTTATAAACTTTGTAATTTTGAAATTTTTTCCCACATAAAAGTATTTTTTAAAAAACTATGTACTACATCAACTAAAAAAACAGGTTCATTATAGGCACAGGTATCCTGAAAAAGTACAAAAAATTTGGAACCATATAGGGAAATAGTTTTTTTTTTTTAAAGTGTATCCAAAGGCAAAAAAAATTATGCTCTGGAGAAAAAGTGAAATAACAAAACATTTGTAAAGGCTTACATTTTCATCAATTACTTTTTTCATATCTTAAGGTTATTTTATCAAAAAACATGTAAGTGTTATACATTTTTAGATTCAGAAAAATATGCACTAGTTTTTAGTACTGGAGAAAAATCGACTTTTTGAATGTGTACGATGTCCTAGTTCCCTTAAGTCAATTTATAGACTTAAGTTTGGTTAAAATGTACAAGAAATACAATGATTTGAACTTTCCTAAGCATTTTGAATATCTGTTCAAAAAGCAGCTAATTAATTTGAAATAAATAACTAATGTTTAAGCTAGCCACTTGTCCTACTAGTTTTGATTTGAATAAAAGAAATGACTGGACACATTTTAATTTAGTGAAAATGGAAGTTATACTAAAATCTAGTAATATCTTTGTCATTGTAGTAATGAATTTTTCTCCTCGAATAAATCTTTCAAAATTTGTTATAGTGCTTAGTGTTTTTGGAAAATTAACAAAATAAATTTGAAAAAATTATTTCACCATGAAAAGATGAACTGAAAATATATTTGTTTTCTTGCACGATATTAAATTAAAATAACTTGTTTTATAAATTCCCTTAAGATGACTGACTGCATTCCAAACCATAATTTTTAAAAAGCATATAAAGGAATAATTTTTTGTTAATCCATATAATTAAATATTAGTGTATTTAAATAGAAATATTAGTGTCAGTTCAATTAGAATATGCACATAAAATAGTTTTAAGAATATTGTTACAAGAAAAAATTACTGAAAAGCAATATTTTTTAGTAAAAGGATGAAGACTAAGTAATATATTTTCAAAACATTTTCCTTCCATAGAAAATATTATAGAATAAGAATATTTTTCCTGTATCTATAAGGAGTTTAAACTCAGATTTTTGAAATATATAATGAAGTGAATATTCATATTTTAATGTGTCAGAATAGAGAAACGTTAACAAATAACGTCTATTCTTAATCAATTGATTGCAATTCTGAAAATAATATGAATTTTTTGAATATCATTGTTCTGCCTCTCTGTATAGAAGTCCTAGACATATATAAGCAAAATATTTTAATTATCGAATCATTATTTCATAAAAGGAGATATTGAAAAAAATTTGGGAATCCTTGGTTTAGAGGTACGCAATTGGCCTCTCAAAAAATCAGCATCCTGGCGCCGTGAAGGTAAATCATTTGCCTGCCTGTAAAGCAGTGATTCTGAAAATGGTCTATATGGAACCCCAGGGGTCTATGGAAACTTTCAAGGGGTCTACGCAAGCGAAAAAATAATTTTTGGATCCATGAGGGTAAATGGGTGTCTGTGATAGTGGCTGTCAATAAATCAGATCGTGACTTTTATTTCAAAAGAAAATTGATTCCAGTCGAAACCAGATTTTAAATATTAAACAGATTTATTTACTAAATTTAATGAGGTTAATTTGCAGTGTTAAGGTGGCAACATAAGTTTTATTAAAAAAAGGAATATTTCAGCGTTTTTTTTTCTTTCAGAATTAAGCTTAAGCAATATGACATTGGTTATCGTGTATTTTCACAATTTGTCACAGACAATCCGTCAGGACTTTTTTATATACGGTCAGCACTTAAACGCCCTTTATTCAGATTTTGAAACTAGGTTTGCGAATGCTTTGACTATGGTTTGTATTACCATAATCAATCAATTCATATGGTCACGTTGAAAAAAAATTTCATTTTACAAGAAGAGCTGATCAGAATAGAATCTATCGATCATTTTAAAGTAAAGTTTAGGAAATGATACAAGAGCAATTTTGGCTTTAAAAACACATAACTGTTATAGAATATAGTGAGAAAGTTTTTAATTGCTTTTCTAATGAGGAGTTTCAGAACGGTCGCCAATATCCAAAACAAAAAAACAAAAACAAAGAAAGAAAGTGAGAAAAACACTGGTCATTATAACAGAGGAGATTCAAGTTTAAATCTGAAAAGATTGATACAAATGTTGAAAATTTACTATTGAATTACTAGAATCGTCCATCTCATTAAAATAATTTGTTGTTCAATTATTTTAAGTATTAATCAAATTTAACCTAATTAATTAACATGTTCTTAAGTTTTAAACACTGTACTTCAATACATTGAGAAATTTAATTCTTTTAAGGTAAATAACTCTATACTAGCTGTCAAAAAGACATTTAAGTTGACAAATTTGTAAAAATTCAATATTAAGTAAGCAAGAGTCTACTTCAAACCAAAAAACATAGCCGCTCATCCGGTATAGTGGTCAGTGAAGCTAACTGCGGTGCCGTAGGGACTGGGTTCGAATCCCGGCGAAGGCATGGATGTTTGTGTTGTAATCCTTTCTTCTGTCTGTGTTGTATGCCCCGTGTTATACAGTGCATGGGGTTTATAAATGTTAAACAAAAAAAAAACATGGCAAGGGTTCTATAAGGCAAAAATGTTTGGGAACGTCTACTGTAGAGCAGAATTCATTTTATTCTTAAAATTGTTTTACGAATGAAAGAGATTTATTGATTTTGCTAATAGGAGTCATTTGACAGGAAAATGCTAAGCATTTGAATTTAATAATGGATCTTCAAATCCATATATTTGTTGGTATTTGCTAAGATATTTAAGTTTACAAAAATTATCATAGAATTTTCAATAAAAAGAACTCTTTCGTGCGTGTTTGTGTATTGCAACCAAAAAAAATACTTAAAACTACTAATTGATCACAAGTAACGAGGTACAATACCGTAACAAACTAAAACAAGTTATTAACAACAAAAATATTAATCCATACTAACCTAAAAGAATAAGGGGAAAACATTGCTGCGGTGAAATGAAAATGAAAAATACAAAAATGCTTGAAGACATAGAATTTCGAGAAATAATAGATAAAAATTAAATAAATATAAAAGATACATGAGAGAAATGAAATGAGAAAGATAAATGAATGTTTGATAAATATCTGCAGGGAAACTCTTTTGCAAACTGTACATCATACCAATCACCGTTTTTTGCTGCAAGTCATCACTGATTTGTGAAGCATTCGGGCCTTTCCGGAAAAGTCGGAACGGTCGGCTTTTCGAAATGCCGGAGATATCGTTGCTCTCTGGATCAGTCGCTTAAAAAAGTTTTTATTCTTATAGTTTCCTTCATTTGTTTCAAGCAATGATTTTAAATTCACAGGGGGAAAAATTACTTCTGTATTATTTTTTTTTCACTTAAAATACATATTTTCAAAAGTTCAATTAAATTTTAAAACATTGTTTAGGACAATTAATTGGAGTGTATTTTTAAAGCCGTTCAGTGTTCACAAACGTTCCATCATTATTTCATTGTAATGATGAATAAAAACCATTGACTGAGTACGGCAATAACTAAAAATAACCGATTTTATCACTTTTAAAATTTATTTGCTCTTTAATTATATTTCTAAATATAATTGTTATATTTATCATTTCTGCACTTATTGTTGTTACTGTCGTATGTTTATGTTTATTTAAAGCAGCAATTGCATGTTAATTTACATGTTCCTAATATGAGAAAATGTATTTAGAAAAATGTATTTTATCCAAAAAATATTTGGATTGGAAGAAGAATTAGTTTTGTAATTAACTCCTTAAAAAGTGCTTAACATTCATATACAAGTATTTTTCATATTTTGTATTTGTCAAAATATAATTTAATGACTTTATTATGATTTTGGTAAGGTTTCAAAAATATTTCTTAAGATAACACTGCATTATTATGCTTCACATTTTATCATATACATCATAATTTTATTCCCACTTTTGTTTTTATTAAATTTATCCAATGCAGTCAAACATAGTTTACATAAAAGCATGAATTGAAATAAAAAATTCCTCTGCTTAAGACAGTGTTTCTCGAACTTTCAATATTCTTCGTCTGCCCCCCCCCCTCCCCACCATACGATAATAATGTATTTAATTTAGAAAAATCAAACTTTGACGCTAAGCCTACATTTCGACTTTAAAATCATCACTGGCGTATATAAACGTCTCGCTAAGCCAGTGCGTTAATTGGCCCGAGGACGTATATTTTCGTCCTTCCGAAATACGATCTTTTCTGTGCACTGCTATCCATAAAATTATTCCGAAGGCTTTGGGATGCAATAAAATGACTTAGACAGTGTGTTTGCTAAGGATTTACTCATTTCAGAGGATTTGCTTATTTGTTTCTTTCCTATTCTTTTTCACCAATAAATCACATACGTTCGACTACGTGTTAAAAGGTTGGTATTGGGGAGCGAATCACGTAATTTTTAATCAGCATTTAAGGGATTATTTATAATCCATATAAATTATCAAGATAAATTTTATATATGACAAGCCAATGGGAGCACTTGTAATTATTCAACTAATTTTAACTTGGTATTCTTAAATTAATTTTAAAATTCATTTTGCGGTACTGATACATTTATAAGTATATTATATCGGTGTAAATGTTTATTTCATTTTTTATTATGTCAAGATGTATTTTGTTTGTTCCCTTTCAGTAAGTTAATAATTTTTTTATATAAATAATCTTTTGTTTTCGACATGCTCGAGCCTCCCTCGTAAGGTTATAACGCCCCCTAGGGAAGCGCACCCCACAGTTTGAGAAACACTGGCTTAAGAACGTGTATAAAAAGAATAAATGTCCGGAAGATAGTTATGTAAGAATAGAACATTTTAACTATCCTACGCTCACAATGTTGTTAGGGAAAAACTATTCTTCTTTTCGAGTACTGAACCTCCCTTTTGATGACAGACACAGTATATTTTGAAAGGTATTTACAAGTTTGTTTGAGGATGGGGATGTAGAAAGTTTTTCTTACCTAATGAAGAAAGTTAGGGTTATTTATCACTCCAAAATACAATAACTTAGTTTGTAGTGCTCAAATAATCTTAAAAAATATTTTTTTTTTAGTTTGTAAATTATTTGTATTAAATTGTTTCTATTATGAAAATGAAAGACTTTATACTTACGTCTCACTATAAAACAACACTATATAGGGTTATTGGTGACGTAGGGCATAATTTTTAACCTTAGTCAAGCGACGAGGACGACACCTCTCAGCTAGCATCCCCCCTCTCTAAGTCTCTGACTCGAACCCGCGACATTTTTGCCACGATATCGTGGCCATAACCACTAGACTACCGTGATCTTTGAAAATGAGAAAAACTTTATGCTGTCTGATTATCTTTTATAGAATTAATTTAACCTTCTAACATTTTATTTCATATTATGCATTTATGTATTCATTTTATACATATTTTTTTGTTCATTACTAAAAGAGATAGAAAAAAAGTTTTCTTTTCTATAATAATACTTATATTTCCGAGTAAGTATTAACTGTGGGAGTTTATTGAACCATTAAGAGCAGTTTATATTAATGAGATACTCATATTAAACTCTTTCTAAAGAAACAGCAGATGCGTGGGACTTTGATACCCTTAAGATATTAGAATTAAATTAAATGTTTCGAGTTTTTGAAATATTTTAAGTCCACAAACTCTAATATTTCAAGTAATTTTAAATAATTGTTATTACTTGGTGTTTTTTTTTCTTAATTTTCTAATGATATCAGTTAGAGTTTTCAAAATTAAAATGGAGAATTCCTTAAAAAGCATTAAAATAGGTGATTTGTTGTACTCAAAAAGTGCAATTACTTTCATAAACGGCATAATTCGAATATTTTCATTAGGCGTACACGTTTTAAAATATTCTTTTTTTGCACCAAAAATAATGTTAGTGTTAAGAAATATGGATATTGAAATAATGTGTGACTACTTCTTAATTTGAAAATAATATCAAAAGTAATATAAAAATTAGTTTGATTAAAATGATAAGGTAATAGGGTCGTGTTTGTATCCTGTAATACACTCCAAAACTGATCCTTATCGTGATATATATGCTTACTGTAATAAACTCGTGGTATACGTTACAAACATAACAGGACTAAGAATATGCAGAAGATATATTACGGCTGTGAAATATATTGCAATGTATTAGAGTTATGAACATGTTAGAAATGTAACAAGCCCCCTGAATATACTCTGTAAGTAATGGGCAACAGTATATGTTCTAAAATGTATCTTCAAATATAATGGGATAGTAGAAGCATATTCAAAAGGAATTGGATAGTAGTACATATTTGAAAATAACTTCAAATATAATAGGGTAATGGGAAGGTCGTTCAAAGTCGTAGCATTCTGAAACCTATTACCACACTAGAATTAATAAACTGGAACTATGATTCAAAAGGGACAGACAAGTTTAGCATACTTCTAGAAAATAATATGTGCTAGTTATAGAATGTCAGTTCAATTTCCTTATTGACCATATAGATGAATCTTGGAATTTAGTGATTTTTTTTTTCTTGAAAATGCTAAAACTAAAAATAAAGAAAAGCTATTAATAGGTATTTTATGTTCATAACCTTAACTTTCCTCGCTCAAACGTAATTCAAAAGCAAAAGGATATAAATAATTACTATATAAATATATGTGTTGTGTATGTGTGTATTTGAACATTACATAAAATTCAGTTTAGTAATGATATTAACCTCATCCTTTTGAGGATTGATATATATAATTTATAAATAATACATAAATATCATATTTAATCCAGTAAATGTTAATAATTAATTAAAGTTTTGTTAGTGCGATTAATTAAAAATAATATAGTGTAAAACAATCATAAACTCTAACCTAAATTTAATATTATAGGATATGAAGGGTATGAAATTGAATAATTTTACTGGCATAAAATTGCACACATTAATGATTTTACAAACTTGAAATTTGGGCAAAGTGTTAAAAAAAAAATTTCTTTATTATTTATAATAATAGTTATTGTTAATGTTTATTTCTATTTATATCTTTATTTATTATATCAAATAAATGACTTTACACACAAATAACAACAAAAAAATTGCAAACAAATTGCATTACAAATACATTATTATTAAGTCTTTAACATATTAGTTATTTAGGTAGGAAGAATTCTTGTGCTATTTATAATTATACTTGCTTGTACAATTGCGGTATGCAAATCCTTGCTTTTGTGACTTGGAATTTTTATGGTCATATACTTGTAGATTTATTTCAGTCATGTATTCATTTCAATTATGTATTAAATTACTCTTGCTTTATCCTTATAAATATAAATTTTTATTCTTAAAAATAATTTATTGAAAAAAATAATCTTCATACGGATATTTTTTCTAATTTAACACTGACTGGCCAACAACGTGACAGTATTCAAAATAAGTTATGTAATTTTGATTACAATTTATTGTCTTGAGAATTACGCATTTTCCTTTCACATCATTTTATTGAGAAAAGAAAGAATAGAAGTTTACACTCTCTGAGGAAAAACATTTAATCTCACTTTAAATAACATCTACCCGATACACTTATCCCATGTTGCTATTTTCAACTAAATCAAACGAAATTTTAAACTGTTCTGATGATATTTTATCTTTAATAACGAAAAATGACTAATTTTCTTGATACAACGTCCCACTTTTCCATGTTTTCACTTACAGATGAGCAAATATTCTTCAATTTCTTTGTCTAGGTACAACCTTAAGCTCTACCTTTCCCTACGGATTTCTTAAAATGGGAAACCCGCTGAGTTCTTCTACCAAATGAGACCCATCAATTCCGATTCTTTTTGTGTCTTCAAAATGAAAGAAGGGAAAAGAGTACTCAAAGTTAAAATTCCAGCAACGTTTTTTTTTTTTCGGAACTACTTCACCATTTTGAGCCCATTCATTCTGATTCTTTCTTAAATTTACACCCTGACGGATCATCAGGACTCAGCTTTGGATCCGTATATTTAAGCACTGTTCTTTTTCTTGTTATTTTATTAAAGAATCAGGGCTAACACACAGATTCCATTAGTTGCTTAAGCTACACCACAGAAAGATTTAGAAAATAGCTTAATCATTCCCCATGTTTTCTAATGGGCCTTCTAATGTTCTGACTGGCACAAAGTACGAGATATAAATACTTTGGGATTTCGGTCTAAATATCCTTTTCACTTTTCATTTTTGAGAAGATTAGATCCCCTTTCCCTCCCCTAATATTTATTGTCTCTCGATATTCATTTTTGTCAAAATAGAACTGGATATAAAATAGGATGTCAATCACAAAAGCAACTACTAAAAGGGAACAAAAATATGATTGTCCGAAGGATCAAATTTCTTATCCTGTAAGAATTAATCACGTCACGAAAATGACCTAGCCCCCTATAGTTTGGTGAACTAATATTCGCACTATTATATAAATCAGGTCAAATAAATTATTTATCTTGTGTTTATATCTGATTCATAGATGGCTAAATTGTAATTGATCCTAGTACAATATTTAGACCTAATATACATTTTCGTGATGTGATCTCATGCATTCATATTTAAAAATAGTATTGTACTCATTCATTGCTGACCATATAATCTCATTAATGCATTCTCTCTCTTTTAGATCTCACACCTTCATTGTTAGATACTCAAAATAAGTTTGAATTTCTCCTTCACTGTTAAAAAATATACCACCATCTGCATCTTTGTGTATTTAGTTAGTTCACCGTTTCTTACTTATACTTGAATTTATTATTCTACTCTTTAGGCACTCACATGGGGTGCATTTTTGAGAAGTTGCGGAATAAATGTGTACAAATACATTTTTATTTTGTCTCGATGTCTTTTATACCTAGAAGGTTTCTGGCTGAAGAAAATTATTTTTAGAATTTTACAGTATTTAATAAAATTATACTATTTAAATATATATGAATTTACTATCAGAAAAAAAGTATTGCAATACAAAAATGTATAAAAATATTTTTTTTTTATAATACGATCGATAATCACAAAAAAGAAAACAAGAGAACCATTAAGAAACTATTTGTTTTTTCTTCCAGTAGTCTCTCTCGGTTTAAATCCTACATTGTTTGCGAAATAAAATTTTATCGAACTTCATACTTGTTTATATAATAATTTGTGCTTATATGTTTATGTGATTTTTGCAAGTTTCAAATGTAGGATTTAGATTCTTTTTAAGCTTTTACTGCAAGTCTAATATAAATAAGGGAATTAGTTTAAAGGCAATTTATTCTAATTAAAATTTTATATACAAAAGATAAATTTATAATACCGTATAATCCGACGTATAACGCACACTTTTAACACAAAAAATAAGATCGAAATTTACGGGTGAGCCTTATGCGCCGTATATAAAAACGATAGCTTTTAAAATATGTAAAATATGAATAAACAATACATCAATCATTGGCATGGCCAAGTAATTTTAGCGCGTTTTTCACATGTTGTATTTTACAATAATGCAACTAATGAACTTTTTACTAACAGAAAGTAGTGTGTACTATACTTAAAAATACTATACTTTTTTAATTTTTTAATTTTAAATTTAAATATGATTCGGCTCATCTAGGGCACAAATGCGACCAAATGCCGAAAACCCGAGGTCAATCGGTTAATTATTGGCTGAAAAAAGGTACGACAAAATATGTAACGAAGACGAGGACGAAATTTGCGTCCTAATAGCGCTTTTTTTACTCTACGTGAAAAACGCGCTAAAAAGATTTCTATATGTATCCAAATATTGTTTATTTAAAAAAAATGACATTCCTGATGAACATAAAGGGTTGTAGTTCTAGAAGTATACTATTTTTTTTAAAAGCTAGGAATAATACCTCGAATAAAGGACTTCAAAGCAGTAGAACATTGCACAAGTACATTTTAGGTTTCTACGTAAAAAAAGAGGTGCGCGCTGTACAGCGAACATACCTAACATTTTTTTTAAGAAAGCAGATGGAAAGTACAGATTTTGTACGTTTGATAGAATTTTAAAGGTCTATTCATAAATGGCATACATAAATACAACTTCCTCTTTTTAAAACAATTGAAATAAATACAAATTAAAATAAAAAAAGTTATTTTAATAAATTTTTATTTTGTTATTAAAAAGAAATTTTTTTTTTCAAAATAAAAAATATCAATACATGTTTCCGATAAAGCCAACGGCTGCCACATATTTTTTCCCTCTCATTTTCCTTTCAGGAATGATTTACCGCACGGAATGTGGGGTTGATTTATACATGCAATTTTTCTTGACATCATGTCACATAAATTTTTGGCAGACCAATCATGCAAGACCTGAAAGATTAGAGTCACAGAAAATAGCGATGTAGCTCTTTCATTTTGAAAAATATGTCTAAAACTTTTTTATATACGTTCTACTCGTCTGAGGCTTGTTATTCAAACTTTGTAGTAAGCCTCATAAGTTTTGCATTATTTACTATTTGCCATCGATTGAGAATAATATTTTCTTTTTTACATAAATTATTTATTTCTTATATAGAAAAGTAAGAATTTAACATAACTTCAGAAGTATAGGGAGATCTAATTTCCAACAGGCATAATTTCGATTTAAAATTCGGTCTTGAAATTAATGTCAGCCTATATATAGCATGTTATTATTTATTTTCCCTCTTCTCAATAATTAATATGGAAAGTAGTAGTATTTATATAAAAAAATTTTTATTCAATATATATAATGGCATCTTATTTTAAGGGGGAAAAGGAAGTATTTAGTGGGATCCCATCCCATTGCGGCATTCATGGAAATGAACAAGCCAACAAGTTGGGCAAAGAATCTTCGACACTGGATCCACCTTGCCTTCCGATGACTCTTCGAAACGCCAAGCGACTTCTGAGGAACAAATTCCACCAGAAAAGCATATCCACTCTTACAGAGCTGGCTGTTGGTATATCTTGCTCTCGTCTGCTTGATGGTCAAAGACGTGCTCAACTTTTTGTCCTACCTGGGGTGGAGGAAGGGGCAGGTTTCAGAATCATCACTGGACGTAATTACCTGGAGGCCCATCTGCTTAAGATAGATTCAACCGCTCTGTCCTCTCTGTAAATCAATGCCAATGACTGGGGAGCATCTATCCGATTGCCCACTCTACTTCATGTTCTCCCGCCAGACAACTCTGGAGTTCTCCCTCCTGCTAGAGCAGCATCTGCTTTATATTGAACTGCAAGACGCCTTATGTCCGAGAAGACGCTGGTGGGCGTAAATAAAAAAAAATTATAATCTAAATGAAAGTAACGACATTTATGTTACATTTCCGTCATTATATTGTATTTTATCACATTCTAAATTATTCAAATGAACTATTTTCATTTTAACAATGATGAATTATCGTTTTATATGTACAGGGTGGTTATAATTAAAGTTCCACTTCCTAAATGTTGCAAATAATGAACCACTAGTCAGAATGACTTCAAATTTGAGCTGAATATACTTCAAAAGAAGGAAACGGGATGACTCTAGATAAAAAATTCCGAAATGTATCCATAGATATTTCTGTGAGCGGCATAACGAAAGTGGATTCGGGTACCAGTGACATTTTGAATGGAATTAAGACGGCTTTTCCCCATGTAAGTTACACATTAAATCAACTGTACTCTTCAGTGTGCATGGTTGTTTCGTTTTATTGATGAAAAAAATTACTTCCAAGTCATTCAGCAGTTTTTCCACTGTTAGTGAAAGTACCATTCTCCACGGAAAGGTTGTACCACATTGGATGGGAAAATTCAGTTTTTAATTGTCTTTTACCCCCAAAACATATAAAAAGCAACAAAACATAACTGATTTTTTTTTCTTATGCCATACCGTTTCCTACTTCTTCAATATTTTAAGTTCAAATTTGAAGTTTTTCTAAGCTGTGATTCTTTTTTTACAACATTTTGAAAGTGGAACTTTAACTGTAATCACTCTGTATATACACTGCTGGCCACCGTAAACGCAACACCCTGAAGGAAGCACGCAAATAACATGAAATTTACAACATGCATTAGCGGAGGTCAGATATGCAAATGATTAGAATTTCAGCGCAGACACACATCACGCACGCCTGTGGCGCCACCTCAAAGCGCTATTTAAGGCTTGGAGATTTCGACAATTTCAAGTTCGCCAATTGTGTTTTTCTTGTGGTTTTTTCAAAAAACGATCAGTTATGTCTCGTAGAAAACAGCGATCAGCTTTTGATCAAGTTCGACAGAGGAAGGATAGAGTGGCGTACCGAGATTGTGGGTTATCTTTCAGGGAAATCGGTAGTCGTGTTGGACGAAACCAAACAACTGTAATGTGAATATGTGACAGTTGGATGCAGGAGGGTACGACAGACCGACTTAGTCGATCGAATCTACCTCAGTGCACCACTTCACGTGAGGACAGGCAAATTGTGCGCATGGCAGTGATGGATCACTAAGTCACATCACGAACCATAGCACAGCACATTGAGTCTGTAACGCATCATTCAGTGTCTGCACGTACCATTCGACGCCGTTTACAGCAGAGTGGTCAGTCTGCAAGGCATCCATTGCTTGGTCTACCCTTGACGCAGAACCACAGACGTCTCCGCCGTCAATGGTGCGATGAAAGAAGGATGTGGGCGGCAGAATGGAATGAAGTTGTCTTTACTGACGAGTCACGCATCTGTCCGCAACACCACGATGGTCGGATTCGAGTCTGGAGACACCGTAGAGAGAGGATGCTGAACAGCTGCGTTTTTCACCGCCACACTGGTCCTGCACCGAGTATTATGGTATGGGGCGGTATTGGATATCACTCTCGCACTCCTCTAGTACGCATTGTAGGTACTTTAAACAGCCAGCGCTTCATCTCCGAGGTGTTGGAGCCAGTTGTCCTTCCTTACCTTCAGGGCTTGGCCACAGCCATATTTCAACAGGATAATGCGCGACCACACGTGGTACGTATTGTCCAAAGGTTCTTCGTTCATTACCAGATTGAATTGCTTCCCTGACCGGCACGCTCTCCGGATCTTTCGCCGGTAGAAAACATGTGGTTCATGGTTTCTCAATGATTGACCCAGATTACACCCCCAGCTGTCACACCAGATCAACTTTGGCAACGTGTGGAAGCTGCTTGGTCTGCTGTACCCCAAGAACACACCCAAAGTCTCTTTGAAGCAATGTCAAGGTGTGTGGCAGCGGTGATCTCCAACAATGACGGCTACTGTGGCTACTGATTCTGGCAGGAACCACACTTCACAGAAGTCTATAAATTTAATCATTTGATACTTGGTCAACATGTTATCTACAAAATAAAATTTTGTTGTGTTATCTCTTGTCTTTCTTGTTGTTGCATTTACGGTGGCCAGCAGTGTATATTAATTCACAAGTTGATAAATGAATATTGCTAAAAAATACTATATGCATATATAAATCAAAACATATTAACATTTTATAACCTACTCTGTAAACGCTAAATTTAAATTAAAATATCATCCTCGCTACTTGGCTTTCAAAATTAAAAAATTCTTCGTCGAAAGCTCAATTGTTGCTTTTACAAATATGCATTTATAGAACCAGAGAAGCAAACTAAACTGAAAAAAAAAATGCTGTTATAGTTTGAAAGAAAATGAGCACAGGCACACGAGCTATAAATAACACGACACGGTGTCGTTTGAATTAATTTATTTACTTCCACAGCTATTAAATTCACACAATATTTGCATTTAAATAAAAGTTAATCATACTATTGATAATTTAAATGCTACAAAGTATGTCCTTTGTGAAGGAGGTAAACACAATCGTTCTTCTCAGTGTTGCAATACGGACTCCCTTTCCACTCTGTTGTGGTAGGGCGGTTACCTCTCCTACCCTCGAATTTCAGTCGGGATTTTCGGCATGTGGGCGGAGTGGTGTTTTTATAACGGCCACCGGGTTGTCGGGGTGATGTCAAATGAAAAGACCTCGCAGTATTTTGCACTTGTGCATATGAATGGTGTTATGCTATCCACATAAAGAAGCCGATTTTGCAGCTGCGTGGTGGGTAAACATCAAAACGTTTTTTCTACGGGGTTCCCATCTGGCCACGGTAGTAGAGTGGCCATAGTCGCGAACATGGCCAGCATTGTCGAGTCTCGGGCTTGAAATATAGTGCCACTAATGAACTGCAGTGTAGAGGGACTTACATTAAATCTGTTGAAGTTCAAAATCCTCCCGTTGAAAGTTTGTTGAGGGGCACCAGCTCAGATGCCGATTTGTCCCTTGACTGCTATTCAAAATAAGGGTTCATTCAATCTGGAGCGAGCGTGGAAACAGAGATATCGTCATTACGTCTGGCGAGAATCATGAGTTCAAGCAATTATACTTCTTTCGAAACTTTTAGAGCTTTTTAAAGATATTTCTTAGAATTGAAAACCTTAGGGAGGAAAATGAGTCATTTTCTGTCGGGATGCCTTTATGTCAGACCATCCCCAAAACCAAAAGGATACTTATCTATGATTAAATTAAATGGTAACTTCTTATCTTCATCAATATTCTGAGTTCCGATATAAATTCTATATTATCTATCTTTCATTATTAACTACCAGAATTTTACATTTCTATCAGAACTATTAGTTTATAACTATTGAAATGTCAACTGAAGTTAATTTAAAAAATTGCTATGAAATTATTTAACTTTAACAAAAATTGAAACCCTTCAACATCACGATTGTTCCTGCTGCTTACAACTACACAATCAAATTCTTCACCAATGGCAGGAAATGTGTAACATTTCAAACAAAACGCTGAGAAAATGCATTTACGTCATTTTTATTTATTTGCTGCCAAACTTTCTTCTCTCTCGGAAAATCTTAAATCTGCCTAATCCTTTGCTCACGATCCATTTGTATTTTTAACATCCAAAGAGCTGTCACTAATATATATCCCATGCAATTCCAGTTAATTTTTCCACGTAATGAAGTTTCGCGTGACTTTGCCACTTCCTTGTGAAATGACATGAGTAATTACGCATTAGTAGCGAGTAAATAGAGGACTTTTGTTCAGGAATAGTGTGAGAAATCAGAATGGGAACTTCCACAAAATGGGTGGATTCTATCACGCTCCAAAGCGATGCCTGTTGAATTTTTGACAAATGGTTGCCATTCCCCGTTTCTAAAATTAATGGTTCCGTTTCCACGCGACTTCTCGTTTTGTTCCGAGAAAAAATGAGACCGGCCAACTAAAACGATGAAAACAGTATTGGCTCCATACCAGAAAATTAATCTCCCCGCCACACATTGCTCCACGACATTCTCGGGAACAGTAAAAGGGAAGAAAATAAAAATGGGTAAAAGTTGTAATATGACAGCAGATTCATCCGACTCTTTTCAAAACAATATATTTTCATCAGCTGTAATAATAGGTATTTCTGCAACATTAGAGAGTCCTGTTCGAGTAATGAAACAAATAATTGATTGTCTGAAATCCGGCTTGGGGCCTCTGGAGCTTGCTACCGAACAATCTACACTTGAAACAATTACTGGAAATTAACTTTTGTATGTGGATTAATATATGACCTGAAAAGAACTGTGTAATTGTTTCGAACATTGTCTATGGGTTTAAATTCTTTTTGTCACATTTTGGTTACAATGTTTCAGTGACATAAGCAATACGTTTTTAATTTAGCAGACCTAAAGTTTAAAAAGACAACTAATAGATAATCAAGCAGCAAATAATTTTTTTAATAAATAATTTTTTTTAATGTACCATGCTTTATAACTTTTTTTTTTTTTGCATTGTCATTCACATCTGAACAATGGTCCAAATTTCAAGTCTCTAGCTCATCCGGGAAGTTTAAAATCAATTACAAAATTCCCACCGGATAGACATACAAGAAAGCGAGTTAATAAAAAATCATGGTAACCTGGGGGGCCCCCTTTGACACCAGAGCCACGAAATTGAATGCGTTGTCGCAACTCGATCCGTGCTATCAACAGGTCATCTTTGTTGGTGTAAATTCGTATAAGTTCCGGAGTCCGGGGCCAGCCTCTTCGGGGGCCCGGACTCGAGACTATAACTTCTTTTTTCACATTTTCATGCATTATCATCCACTTCTGAGCTATGGTTCAAATTTCAAGTCTCTAGCTCATCGGGAAGTTAGTTTAAAATCAATTACAAAATTCCACCCGGACAGACAAGAAAGCGACTTAATAAAAACATACTAAGAAAAAGGATCATTTTATAAAATCGCAATAAGAGTAAAGGCAATTAATGTACTTACGTATTATTATCGCAACAAAAAATTGCCAACGTTCAAGATAACCCCCAAGTTCGCATGTGGCATATGCACTGAGAGAGAGAATTGGCCATAATATACTTTGTCTTATATAATGTCACCAATAGGTTGCGATAATACGAAAGTACCATAATTATTATTAGAGAAATTGCTGTTTTCTTATTTTAATCATAATAGAAAAAAGTTCAATCTCTCCAAAGATAAATAGGCCGTGGTAGCCAAGTGGTTATGGTCACGAACTCATAGGCAGAAGTTCGAATTTAGTTTAAATCGAACGAAGATCATATTCATAATTATGCCTTGTTCGAGCCTGCCACGAGAAGAATATGATCTTCGTTCGATTTTAACTAAAATTGACGAACAATTCGAACGAACGAAAACATTATGCGAGATTTTTGATGAAATATATACTGTAATCAAATGCTACAACAGTTTCTGGGTAAGAATTATGCACAGTTACGCTTAACTGTGATATTCAAGAAGACGACGAAGATTGCAAAAATATTTAATTGCACTTACACTCAGTTGAACGGATTCGAATTTGAGAAGAGTGAGCCAGATTTATGTAATGGGGGCCACCAGTACTAAACTGGATATAAGCAATGTTATAATATCTGAACATTTGGATGACGCATACTTCAAAAGGCAGAGGCCTCCGAAAAAATCTAAAAAGACGAAGAAGAAATCTTTATCTGTGCAAGTTTGGAGAGTGGGGTGGTATAGTCCTCGTCACTTGACCTATGTTATAAGGTCCGTCACCAATAGCTTTCATGCTGCTTTATAGGCTTACGTTAATAAGCACATTCACTCACAAGGCTGTTGGCGATGGAGTTTTGACTAACCCTCCGTTAGGCGCACAAATCTCTCAGATGTATAGTAAAAATCGTTTCGGTGTTGCGTCCACACGGTGAGTTGGAACTCGCCCCTCCTTCTTCTATCTGCCTTTCGTCATTGCCCAACTAATGATTCAGTGTCAAGGACGAGGGCGATTCCTTTATATTTCGGGTGGCAGAGGCCATTGAATCTGATAGATGCAGTGCGCCCGGCAACGTTAGCTTTTATGACTTTGGTACTATTTCGTTAATTTTGATCTTTTTTCCCCAGTTTTATACAAAAATACTTCGAAAAAAATATTTTGTAACTTCCATTCGATAGTTTTTTTTTTTTTTTTTTTTTGCTTTTTTTTTTTTGTTTTTTTTTTGGCTGGGAGTTGATATACATTTGTAGGATGCCGCGCACCTAGCCAGTGACTGTATTTTATTTAATCCCTGTGTAGCTAGAAT
The DNA here is from genome assembly GCA_019973975.1 of Trichonephila clavata. NCBI lineage: Eukaryota > Metazoa > Arthropoda > Arachnida > Araneae > Nephilidae > Trichonephila > Trichonephila clavata. Next base: position 43,431 of record BMAO01002971.1, read on the forward strand.
AAACTCCAAAATATTTATATGAGAATCAAAATCACTCAGATATTCGCTCACATATCTAGAAAAACTGGGTCACGAACTTTTGAAAGAGCACATGTAAAGATGGTCTGAGTGTAACACTTACGTGTCTCATTCATTTAGACTCAGGATTGAAAAAATATCCGATATACAATGCCCCATTAAAGATGAAAAACCAAGAGAAACATCACGAGGAACTTAGAAAAGAAGGAACTGATCCCTCTTATCGGGATATCAAGAAAATTATATTAAAATTTTGTAATGTATTATACGAAAAATCCATGTGCCTTGAACAATGTAAAGTGATTTGTGAGGAATGCAAAAAGGCATCTTAAAATGTGAACAGTGATAATTAAACATTATCTTTCTGAAATGTGTTTTTAACTTAAATATCTCAATATCTGATACTATTTTAAATATTATTTTGTGTCAAATATATTTTGATGTCGAGTCTCACCAATGAAATGATCAAATCATCTTCAAACATAAGTATGAGGTGATGCATCTGAGAGATGCTGCGCGCTTATGGATGGAACTTTTTGTAGCACGCCTAAAGGAGGGTTAAAAGACTTATCCCAATCTCCAAACTCCCACTTCATGCCAACAAAGACATATATCTGATAGTTAAAAAATTTAATATAAAACTACAACTGGGGATTTATTATTTTTCACAAATTCTATTTTGCGAACCAGTTACAGAAATAGCTATCAATTAGATAGAAGTATATAGAAAACGCTTTGTTTAAAATAATACATTATATTTATAACTATCAAATAATACATAAGAAAATACATTTAAAGTATAGTTTAAACAACTATTTTATTCTGAAATATAATCCGTTGAAAATTCCATGCTATACTCAAAACTAAAAGCTCCAAATTGTAAAAGCTATGAAATATATCCTATTTTTTTTAAAAAAAAATAGTGTTTAATATTAGTGACAAATCATCATTGAATTCATGTAAGTAATGTAACAATGAAACACTTTTCAATAAAACAACGAAACTATTTAATACAAATGTAGCAAGAATTCGATCAAATGTATCAAGAATTTTTCCTTATTGCAAGGATTACTTCAAAATATCACAAATAAAAGCAATTCTGCCTTCTTGAGAGAAACAAAATAAAAGACATCAATACTTAAGTCGTAGTAATGCATGTCGCAAGAGTTTCGAATTCAGCTTCATCACAATAATCCTCTTATTACAGAAGTTACATGTCTCCAGACAGCTACGAAGCCGACACTCTTCATAACATGCATTTGCTTTGAAAAGATCAAATTTCGAAGCGAAATCCGTCAAGATTTTCGCATTAAATAGGAACTTGAGAAAATCATTCACGTTTTCAGAGTTTCCGAAATATATAGGCTTCTCTCAATCGAGAAAGGATTATTCAACACGTAGTTCCCTGAAATAAATGGAAAATTTTCGCCGTGGGCCAAAATAATTTCTTTCATCTGTTCCGTGATTACCTATTCTTCCTTTGACTGGCGAAGATAGGGAATATGTAAAGATGCGCTTGGGAAGATAAGCTGATATAAGACTGAAGCGATGAGTAATTCAAATGGCTCGAAATTTTCGATATAAGGCGAGGAAATGAGTAAAGATTTCTGAATATTGCACAGGAAATGATTTGGTGAAGTGTTACTTCGGAAATTGAGACTTTATTTTAACTTCTCTGGGGGTGGAAGGTGGCAGATGGTAATGAATGTTCTCGCTTCGAAAAGAATAGAAGGGAAAATAATAACGATATAAAAATGAGTTAAGATAAGATACATAAAATCTTTTTGTATATTATTTTTAAATAATAATCTTAGGTGCGATTAAATTCTGTCAAAAATTTTTTTCCCCAGATAAGTGATTTTCAAAACAAATATTTTTACAGTTAAGAAAGTGGCTAGGGATCCACAATCAATTACGGATTAGATAATTGCATCCGATCTAATTATGCAGAATGGGTGCAACAAGATAAGATTAAGGTATCCGGCTACTGCGATAACTTTTTCTTTAAAAAAAAAATGGAGATGTGGTGATTTTTGTGGTTATTAAATTTTTTTAGTACATTTTAAGAGAAATATGCTGAAATTAAGAAGAGAAAAAAAATATTATTACTCAAATGGGAAAAATTGATCACAATTTACCAAAAAATACATAAACGGGGCCCATTCTGTACAAAAGTTTTTGAACAAATTTTCAATTCTGATGTGTTGCTTTGCTATTCATTTTTGAAATGATAATCGGATAAGAGAAAATTTAATTTTTACAAAAACTGGAGGGTTATAATCGTAGTTATTATATGAAATTGATCAAGAAACAGTGATTAAATTTACATAAGGGACTGTAAATTTTGTAATAAAACGCTGGTTGATAAATCTGAAGGTTAAAACACGTCTACTATTATACATAACATACAAAAAAATTTCAGTTAATTATTCTCAAAACTTTTTTAGCAGTTGCTGTCCCCATTTACGCATTTTCAAAAAACGCAATTCAGTGAGTGAGTGAATATTAACGTCGCACTGATTAGCAACACGAGAGCTTTTGGCGACGGTCCGCGTAATTTTGAACCATGGTCAAGTGACGCGGACGACGCCTGAGCTGGCACTCCCCCTCTCCTAACTACCACACCAACGGGAGGACGTTTGAGCTCTCGACAGATTTAACGTGCATCGTTCCCCTACACGGCGGGTCTTTAGTGGTACTAGGATCGAACTCATGACACGCTAGCCATGATCCGATGCCTAGACCACTCGGCCACCGCGGTCGGAACACAATTCAGTAAAACGTGTTTTAAAGTATGAGATCTTGCAAAAAGTAGTGGCATTTGCTTTTATTAAAACACTTGTAGTTTTTGTTCTAGTGAAGGAAAAATAATAAACCTGGTATTTTTATAAAACTAATAAGATGGCCTATAAAATAAAATCATAAAAAAAATTTGTCAGTTGTTGGCAAAATTCACAATTTTATAGGGTAGTTGGATACCTTAAAATAAAAATATATTCGACTAGATTGAATTAAAAGATAATCAGAAATAAATCCATTCTAGAACAAAATTGCGCTTTTTATTAGGTTTAATATATGTATGGAATTCACAAAATAATACCCCCTTTTCGAAAGCTCTATAAATTCTTAAATGTAGGAAAATATTTAATACGAGGTGTGTCTGGAAATTAAGTACCATTTTGTTCTACTGCAACCGCAGCTGTAGTATCGCAGTTCAATGCTTCTTCAAACGTGACTCTGATTGATTGTCAGTCCATGACACTATTACAGCCGGCTTCTGTTGGTTTAATCCGGGAGATGTCGCTCGGGGGAGAAAGTGAGTAAATTTTAATAAATGATTAAAACTTTAGTATATCCCCTAGTAAATGCACTTAATTTGTTTTAGTACCGTTTTTGCTGATATATAACTTTTCTCTACAATTACTTTGAAGTTTTCAAAAAAATTGCAAAAATTTCACTTATAATTGCGATTTTTTTAAATTTAGATCATTTTAATTTGTATTTTGTTATTTAAATATTAGTATTTATTAATATTAATTCTTAAAAGAGCATTTATAATGCTTTGGTATGCTATATTTCAAAAAAGTACTTTGAATGTTTTCGGATAACCCTTAAGTTCTAAAAATGGCCTCCATTCAAGTTCTGTTACCCTTTATTCAGCTTTGACATTACTTTTAACCCTTTATTTTTAAAAGTCCGAGAATATTCTTGTATCTTGACAGTATATTTTTACAATAATAATGTATATCGTATTACAATAAAATAAGTTACATATAATAATAATTCTTACACACACACACATATATAATATATTAATCTATATATATTCTTCATGAAGTTTAGAATTCAGCAATGAAAAAAAATTGAATATTTTGGACAATCTTTTGAAAAATAATTGTTGAGTTAGTGTGTGAATAGCTTTTGAAAGTATTTTCGTACATCAAGTTATGGATGCTAAAAAATGTAACACTTTTTTTTCATTCTAAGTTTAAAAAAGTCATTTTTTTTTAAACATTTATTGATTTATAAATAGTGTAAAACTTGTATACATTAATTTATTTTAACAAAACAAAATATGATGCATTATATTCACATACAACATGGCTTTTTAAACTACAACGCATTTGTTTAATTGAAGATATGGGAGTATTATTTATGCAGAGTATCAGTATAGTGGTTATATACAAACTTTCAAGACAGATAGAGTATACCTAAGCAATGGGAAATCACATAGCAATGTATGGTCGGAAAAGAGAGATTTCCTGATGCAGTAGAGACGATACGAAACACAAGAAAGACGGGAAACGAATATAAGGAGAAAACATGTTTATTGTTCTTAGTATATCAAAAAGTTGGGAAGTTTTGGGTTGGTGTGCTTAATAGATGGAGCTATGTCAGCTGCAGCATCGGATGGCATGCAAGCACGCGGGTGCTATTAAGCTTCATTTCGCCTTGCGGACAGAGTGGTAGAAGGATGGAAAGTTACACGAACGCCGAGCTGGCTACTATGTATCTGGCATCTGGGGTCGCTGATTGCAATCGGCAAGTCACACAGCCGATGTACGTCCAACATTACTTCAGGAAGAAAACTCCCAGCCAGGCTTTCTTTGCAAACTTACACCAGAGATTGCCCCACAGTGGATCTTTCATAGTGGACACACGGGAACGAAAGCTTAGAGTAAAAACGCCAGACTACGAGGTGACTGGGATGAATCTGGTACAAAACAATTCCGGTGCGGGTTTATGACAGGCATATCGGGATTCAATGCGCCGCAGGGATGTGAGGTTTGTATCTCAGCCCTGAGTCGTAATTTCGAACACCTTCTTTGGTGACGATTGTTATCTTTTTATGTGTTTTTTCTTAGTTTCTTGCTTAATAAGAATAATAAATATGTTTTCTCCTCTTATTCGTGCCCTGTCTTTTTTCCGTTTCGTGTCGTCACTACCTCGCCACTAAAGCTTTCCCCACCATACATTGACATGTGATTTCTAATCGCATAGGTCAGAGGTACTCAAACTTTTTTTTCTGCCGCTCCGCATACATATGATAGCTCTTTCACGTGGGCCGCAAAATGAGGATTAATGGAGGGGGGGGGAGAAATTCTCTAAGGTTAAGGTGACGTATAAAAATTTAAAATGGGGAAATTGATCAAAATATTAAAACTACTATTTTGCTTTTTTTACTTATTATTATTATTATTTTTTTTTTTTTTTTTTTTTGATTTTTGTCTCTGAGTTTTTCTGAACTGGAAGCATTTAAGAACCACTCTTTCAGAATTTCTGCATCAGTAAATGGTTTCATATGATTACCAATAGTATAACAAATTTCATAGGGTGTCTTTGTTATCGTTGTGACAATACCAATAACAAAACACTTTTTGGTTGCTGTAAAGATTATTGAAGAAAGCATATTTATATCATCTCTTGTAAGAGATCTTTGAGGAAAAGTGTCATTGAACAATTCCTGTTTATTGGTATTTTTTAAATACACTTTCGTGACAAGTCAAACAATTACTGAACAATGCTTGTTTTTCACAAAAAATAGCCAGCTTCCCAATCGTCTTGAAACAATCGATTTTCTTCGAATATTTTTCGCTTGCAAGATATGTAAGATAGTTAAAAATTAGTTCCACCCATAAAATGGTCGCGACTCCACTGTTGTTTATTATCAGTAATCAGAAAAAAATATAAATTTGTACCCATGCGACATCGACAGCGAAAAGCAAAATTCATATATATGATTTTTCAACAAAGAATTTCTCACCAAATTTTCATAAATAAAGGAATTTCTCAGAGCAACGGGTCATGACCGGGCCAATTAAAAAGGCCCTTTGAACCACAGATTGAGTATCGCTGGTCTATCTGTTCTAAAAGAATGTAACTGCTGAACTGATACACCCTGAATCTACATGAATGTAAATTAGTCGCATGCATTCATCAAGAACTACAAAATCAAGAGAATTTGCTCTTACTCTATAAATTGAAAAACTTTTGAATTAAAGAGAAAGCTCATAGTTAACCATATAAAGAACATAAATGCAAAATTTAAAGTATTAGAGAATATAAAAATATTCCGATCAGTGAGGTTACAACCTCACTAATAGATGGCGCTACCAGCAAATATATGCATCACCCCCTCCCCGGAATGGTGGGTTTGGAGGCAAAAACGTGAGCGACGAGAAACGAGAGAGACGTAAGAGGGACAGACTCCGGTTTACAGGCGAGAGGTCACGTTTCGGTCAACGTGGTGGTCAATAGGCTTAGCGGGTCACGTTTTTCGGTGAACGTGGTAGTCGATAGGCTTAGTGACAATTGAAAGTATGCTCCGTGAAATAAATCATATTGTTAATCAGTATTTAATTGGAAATAATCTAATGTTTCAATAAACAGTAATTTTATTCTAATCAGCTTGTTTCTTTGAATATCAAGATCCTGGACATAGTGACTCACCCCTAGACAACAAAAGAAAAACCACTTGTGTAAATAAAATACACCCCTACATAAATGAACTCTAGAAAAATTTCAACACAATTTTTAATTAAAAGTAAAGAAAAAAAAACCAGCTCAAAACTTTTTCCTCAACAAACCTCATCCCTGAAAATTCCTTTATTAAATGAATAAGGTGTTAAAGCACAAAATTTAGCTGCAAATTTTTTTTAAAAAAGGCACCTAATGAAACATTGAAGGAAATTTTTATTTAAAATTTATATTGAATATACTAGCCAAAAATAAGAGAAGAAAAATTAAAATTACAATTTCGCTTACAATATAGTGGAAGGGGAGACGCATTCTCGAATAGAATAATAATAAAAAAAGAGGATTTTGAGGATTTTCTAAGCAATTTGTATCACCATTCTAAAAATTATGTTCGGTGTCGAGAATTGTTATCATGCAATGGAGTGCTCCTAATTTAATATTTATCTACAATATAAATTATAAAATAATTTTTTTTTTGCATAAAATTATTTTTATAGACTATTCAAACATCTATAATTTTATGTTCTCTTCATTTTTTTATCAAAGTAAAAGTTCTGTATCATTAGTAAATGTGTCCCTCACTGACACAAACAAAATGACGCTTCAAAAAACATTAGAACTGTATGTATGTATGCTTGTGAGCGCGTGTATTAAACAAATAAATAATTTACATGAAAAATTTATATTTTATTCTTGTAATAACAGAAATAAATAATATTTTAATAAAGAAATTTGAAGCTATAAATAATCGAATTTCTTGGGGGGAAAACAACCTCGTATATTCTTTACAGGCGTGCTGAATGGAGTAATTGATTAAGAGTTGACTTTGTACCCCCGACTTTACGGGTTCGACCCCGGCCCAAGGCGGTGGATTTTTACGATGTAAAAAATTGATAGTGTTCATGTTGTATGATTATGTGGCATGTTTAAGAACCCTAGAGTGCCTGATCAGCAAAATTAAATTCTTAGTGCAATATTGCATCGCCAGAACTCAGGGAGGAAACTTGGCGTTAAAATTATATTGTGGTAGTTTGTATTCACTTATATGACGACAGACTAAAAAGTGATATCAGTTTCCGGGAAATGTACTAGGTCTGCAATGGTAATTACCAAACCGCAAGCCGATTTGAAAGAAAAAAATAACAGCAAAAAATAATGTTTTAAAAGAAATTGTGAACTATAATAATCGAGTATCTTGAAACAAAACAACTTAATATATTCTTTACAGGTCTTTCGTATGTTTACTTTTATCACATTGAAAAATTCGTATTAATTGAGAAAGTTCAAATTATTCAATAAAAAGTTTTTTTTAATGAGATGCTGCACTACTTTGATTTTCTCATCCAAAATATTTGTGATTTTTTCCCTGCAAAAACGTATTATCGTAACATAAATATCCATACATATTCCAGGAGAGGTATGGAAATACTCACGTCCGCTCGATGCTCCTGCTATCTATTTGCTCCTAGAAATATTCAGAGCCGAAGCGCATCATCTTTTTATTGAAACATCTACTTCCCTATCGGATGGATAATTTTTTTCGGTTATCCCTACGGGCAGGGGAAAAACTTTTCTTAGGGAACTTGGTACAAAGATATAGTTCGGTATAAGGCTGATCCCTTATTCATGAAGTCTTCCGATATGCACACTGAGGGGGGAAGTGGCGTGACACCAGACCGGCGAAACGAAGATGACAAACAAAATAATCGATGAAAAAGACAACTCCGCAGTCTTTTGTTTCGCATAAAAGTCTTCAGGTAGGGCACTGTTTTTTCCTCTTGTTTGCTTTGTGATGCATATGACTCGGGATAAAATAGGAGTGGGGAAATAATCCGGTTTTTTTGTCCCTTTGCGACGTATTAATCCTAATGGTTGTCAAAGACTTTATCGATTCGGAAACCGTAGACAAAACTCGGGGAAGGGGGTGGGAATAAAAAAGAAAGAAACAAAACAAAAGGCATTTTCTGTGTGGGACTTGACACTAAATTCCAAACGAAGGTAATTTCCAGTAATTGCTCCAGTACAAAGGACTCTTTTTATGTCCGTGGACTAGAAACTCCCTCAGCAGAATTTTAGACATATTTTATGAAATTCATTATGTGTGTTCATTCAAACTGTGCTCTGTATAATGTACACCTATTGTGGCTGATAAAGGTATTTTTTTTCTTTTAAAATGTTTGGATTTTTATGCTTATTTATCTTTATTTTACATTGATAAATTTGCTATTAATAAAACTTTCGAAATATACCAGGGTTTGCAGCCCCCGGGATCCCGAAAATCCCGGTGGTTTCTTCAAATCCCGGGATTAAAATAACTAATTCCTGTGAAAGACTAACTGAAAGAACTGACTAAGAAAGAACTAAACTGTGAAAGACTTAGTGGTTTTGATTGTTGTGTCGTACGACTTATTATGGTTTATAAATGTAAATGAACAGAATATAAAAAAATAAATGACCATCTGTGATCTCTATTGAAGAAAGTTGAAATTGATCAAGCAAGGGAAGAATATGCAGAAATAATGCATATTAATCATGATAGCGAAAGTAAATTCGAGAAAAGCGATGAACATGAAACGTTTGAGTTTTGAAAGGAAAGTTTTCAAATGCTACTGAAAAGAAATCTATTTAGAAAGATGTGAAGCCACGAGTGTTACGCAAGACCCGCTGCGTCCAGTCAAAAAGACACAAGCGAGAAAAAGTTCTGCATGCTATTTGTCGATCATCAAAGGGCAATAAAACTACAATAGATAGAACAAAATATGACAGCTATGCCTGAAAATATTATTCCTTTTATGTTAAGGAAAAGTGCTCGTGATTTGTGTCTTTTATTAAGATCATACACATTTGAAACACTTACCGTATTTATTCGATTCTTAGCCGTGTTCTTTTTCCAATACACCCTACTGAAAATTGGGTGCGGCGTAGAATTGAAGGAAAAAATATTCGTTGGAGGGGCAATTAAAGCAACTACAGATTCATGTAGGTATTTAAAAAAATATAATTCTGGTAAAATAATTAATTATTCACTTCTTTTAGTTCATATTTTAAATTTTTTCCCCGTAAAATTGGATATCAATAAACCATTTTACATTATTTTTCATTTTAACACGCTTTTATAAGCTTCACTTGTATTTAACGGAATCTTTGAACTCGATTTTTACCCACTTTAAAAGATCAGATTAATTCGAAATTTTGCACACTTGTCAAGGACAGATGGCAATACAATAATTTCATAATTTTGTTCCATTGTTCTGGTCAGGATCATCAGGAATAATGATTTCCAGTTTTGGCGACTAATCCATTATACTATTTCTAGATTTGGCGACTAAACGAATAAGTTACAACCCTGAAAGCGAAAACGCGCGTCAGCAATTTCTTACAAAAATATAAACAATTGCCTAGTTTTCTGAAAATGGAAATAAAAGACTCATTCATGTACAAAAAATAAATTGTTCTAACTCATGAATGGGCAAACTTTTTCGGTAGTGGGTCAAAATTTTTTTTAAAATTTGTCTGGCGGGCCAAGATACATTTTTCTAAAATTTTAAAACTATTATACAAGTATTACAATTTAAATATGTTAATGAGATTAATGAAATTGCGATTTCATTTTTTAAAGTTCCTTTTAATGAGGTTCGAAGTGAGATGAACTGATAGGATGCCAATGAGTATTCCATATTCTAAGAAATAACGCATTGAAGATTAATTCATCAATGAATAAATGATAGTTTAAAAAACTAAAAATACAGGCTTTTATTGGAGATCGAACTAAAAATGAAAAATAAATTATAGTTTTTAGAAAGAAAAAAAAACTAAAAGACACGCTTTTATGGTTATTCGAACTAAAAGGCAAAAAAATAATTCTTAACGTAAGAATAAAATGATTTATATACGAGAAAATGAATGCCATTGTGGTAAAAGCGTTGGGTGCTTTGTATTACATTTTTACACTAACTCAGCATTTCGGAATAGAACTAGTAAAAAAATATAACCCTTTTACCCCAATGACGTTAATTTTCTCGTAAATCGTTTTATTCTTATATTAAAATTTATTTTTTTACCTTTTCGTTCGATTAACCATAAAAGCGTGTTTTTTAGTTTTTTTTTAAACTATAATTTATTTCACAAAAACTTGTTGAGAGTTTAGGGTGCGGCTTAGTTTCGAATAAATACGGGAATTCAGTTTGATTGATATTTTTTCTCAAATTATAAAAGAAAGACTGAAAAGTCTTTAAAGTAGGTAAGCATACTTTCTTTTAATTAAATTATTCCCTGGAATTACGATTTTATAGTGTACAGTAAAAATAATTATAACAAAAGATTGGGGTGACTCAGTCACCCCATTAACTTGACCATTAACGTTAGTATCGAGTGCGCATCTGCTCCCGGGTCAACGTCCAAAGCTCTGCAATGATCTATAAAATCAATGAATATGTGAGTTTCTTTCGTTTCATGGAATCAGTTACCTTTAAAAAAAAACATTCTAAATCTTACGGTTCAGTCTTAAACCAGGTCAAGCTAGCTATGTTTTTGGCACCATTTTGAATTTGGATTTACATTTTAGAATTTTTTCTAATCAAGAAATATTTAACTATAAAAACACACAATTTTTATAAATGGTTTAAAGCTTCTAGAGAAACAATCCATTTATATGCGTGGAGGAATTCATTTTATTAAAAAATACTATTATTATAAATCGTATTCCATTTTTTTATTTTCGTTTTTCACCGAAATATTAAAATAATCTGAAATTATGAAACATGTAATGTTTATCGGCACTTTAAATTTATTATAATGGGCAGAAATTGTATTCATTTTATGCATAATTTATATCTACAGTAGAATTTATTCCAACCAAGAGAAAATATTTTATGAATCGTAAGCCTAATTATTTCTTTTCTGTAAAGTTCTTTGCTGTGTTTACTTCTTTTAGTAGTTTCTTCATTAATATTTGTGGCTCGAACAATGAAAACAAACTACTAGTAATAAAGAAACCAAAGTTGCCAGTCTACTAAATTTCCACAGAAATATTCAAGAACTAACTTCATTTTCTTAATGAATAAAACATCATGTTTATGCCTTGACTGCTATAGCAACTAATCATGAAATATGCCTTTGTGTTTTTGCAGGCAAACCCTAATAAAAAGATAAAGCACCACAAACTGCTGGTAAAATATAGCGAACGCAATATCACGGCATAATACGAAAACATGCGACGTAGAGTATGAAACAAATTTATTATATGACTTTTCTTAAAGCAATTTATGAGTATTTCTTAAAAGAATATTTTTCTATTAAAAAATAGTATAAGAATTTTTTCCTATCCGTATTATTATAAATTTATTGCAAATTTCTCTTTGAACCATTCTGGAGACAGTTTATTTCATTTTTTTAAACACACATATTTCCAACAAAATTATTCTTGATTATGTTGATCAAAAATTTCCACTATTATGTTTAATATGTTTCACATTTTTGTTATCTATTTTTAGAAAAACTGCTCTCGGGTAGAGTATAAACTTACAAGTAATAAAACATTTATAAAAAGTTATACAAACAAGATTTTCGGCAAAAAATATCTGTATGAAGAAAGAAATTAGAGTTATATTAACCTCGCACTATAAAGCAACACGAGGATTATTGGCAACGAACCTCATTATTTTGAGCTTCGATCAAGTGACGGGTACGATACCTAAGCTGGCACCCCCTCTCCAAACTATAACACACCATCAACGGAAGAATATATATATACGAAGGGTGTTCAGAAAGTATCGATACTGAATTTATTCTATTTATTCCAGAAAACACTTAACGGAAGGACTGTGCGCATCATGCGCGCGCATATTTCACCTTGTCACAAAATTTGGCAGGTCTGTACAGCGCGCCGTTCAGTCACACTGACTTCTTTCACGTGGAGTGTTTGCGTGAGTTTGTCGAAAAAAGAAAATGTGTGAAAACACGGATCAGCGAATCTGTATCAAGTTTTGCTTTAAGCTCGGTAAAACGGGCACCGAAACCTACGAGATGATGAAAACAGCATTTGGAGATGAGTCGTGCTCGGGTTTTCGAGTGGTTCCGGCGATTCAAGGAGGGTCGTCAATCAGTGAACAGTGATCCCCGTTCTGGACGCCCATCCACCTCTCGCAATGAGGACAAGATTGCACAAGTGAAGGCTGTAGTGCGCTCTGATCGTCGTTTAAAGGTCCGAGAAATTGCACAAGAGTGTCACATTTCCGTAGGATCATGTGATGAAATTTTGAGAAAAGACTTGAACATGTGCCGAGTGTCTGCAAAGTTTGTGCCGCGTCTCCTCACTGAGGATCAGCAATTCCAACGACTGGCAACATCATCTGATCTGTTTCAAAGTGCAAGCGACGATCCGGAGTTCATGAAGCTCATCATCACTGGGGATGAGTCGTGGGTTTACGGATACGATCCCGAAACAAAGCAGCAGTCGTCACAATGGAAAACCCCCGGTTCTCCTCGGCCAAAGAAAGCACGGCAGGTGCGATCAAAGTCATGTTGATTGTGTTTTTCGATGCAGATGGAATTGTTCATCATGAGTACGCTCCCCAGGGCCAGACAGTGAACAAGGAATTCTACTTGGACGTCATGAGGAGATTAAGAGAGGCTGTTCGCAGAAAACGACCGGTGTTGTGGGCGTCCTCTCACTGGATTCTTCATCATGACGGAGCCCAGCACACACCACCAATCTTGAGCAGCAGTTCCTGACAAAACACGGAACAATCCAAGTAGCAAATCCTCCCTACTCGCCGGATATGTCACCTCCTGATTTTTTCCTCTTTCCCAAGATCAAGAACACCTTAAAAGGACACCGGTTTCAGAACATTGAAACCATAAAACAGAATTCGACACAGCAGCTTCAGGCCATCCCAAAGTCTGAGTTCCAGAAATGTTTCGAGGACTGGAAACATCGTTGGGCCAAGTGTGTTACTGCCAATGGAGCATATTTCGAAGGAGATTGACTCAAAACCTGTTTATGTATGTATGTTTTTGCATAATAAATTCAGTCTCGATACTTTTTGAACAGCCCTCGTATATTATATATATATATATATATATATATATATATATATACACATATATGTGGGAATCTAACCGAAATCTTCCGAAAAAGTTAGATTCTTCAGATTGCGGGGTTTTTATTTGGCGGGGTGTCTAGGGGTATTTATGATGTATGGGTTAACTTTGAAATATAGAGTAGACAAAATAGTTTAAAGAAACTAAATAATTTATTACAAGCTGTAGGAAAGTATTTACATGGGGAATATTTACAAAAAAGAAATTAAGACATGCAGGCATTTAAAAATATAGGAACATTTATAGGAAGATATTAATATAGAAACATTAATATAGGAAGGATAGATAGTTCCTTTTATGAGGACGTTAGAAATTAAATAAAACTCATTATGCGATGTGTAGATGACTTACCGCCAGTTGTGGCGAAAGAGCGCGGATGCGCTTACTCGATGCTTCCTAGTCGATGGTTAGTGGGCCTCTGATGAAACCAAATCGAGTCAGCGTTTTAATAAGCACACTAGATGGCGTTGCCGTCCTCTGCAAAGGTATAATCTAACCTTTTACAAAAAGAGAAAGTTCTATGGGATATCCTACAAAATCACCCTCCTCTGACAGAGCTGGTCTCTCAGCTCTTACAGAGTGTTAAGAGCTAAATTACTTGGTAAAGAGAAAGCTAAAACCATTAATTTTGTGATTTATGAATGTTTATACAATAACCATAAAAAATATTGTTCTAAAATAATAAAATATTACAGATGAAAAGATGTATACCTAATATTCACAATTCCGGATCTAAAATAAAACATACAAAAATACCAAAATATTCTATTGTATATTGCGACCTAAATTTAACTAAATACCAAATCACAAAAAAAATCCTTCGAATAGGTCGAAAGGTAAAGAATGATACGAAAATATAATAATTGTTACAACCGAATATAGGATAATTATTGGAAACGAGTGTTACCATATAATAGCAATTAATTTCTCGACAAGTATATTGCATGAGAAAGATTAAATATAATAACTAATATTCAAAATTTAATTTGTATAAAAATGCTTCATTAAATCAGCTGAGGTGGTGGTGGAGTTCGGTCCTGACCAACTTTTTCCACTTCATATCTGTCTCTAGAGTTCACTTTAGTTATTTTATAAGGACCTAAGAATTTTAGTCTTAGTTTTAGTCCAGTTCCAAATTGAGTCCTTTGGATGGCTACTATATATAGATCACCTTCTTTGTATATAGGAGCTCTCTTTCTTCTTTTGTTGTACCAGGTGTATGCATATCAAATGAGACGATTGTTAACAGATGTCGCCACGCATATATGCAAACAATACGAAACCATGGCACGTGATTATTTTATAGTTTGGCCTTTTATACTCATGTTTAGTTTACATTTGGACGAGTTTCAGCGTGCATTATATTTTTTTTACTGCGTTGAAAATGTCGAATTTTATAACTTCCGACCACGATTTGCGGACAGCATTAATTTTTTGTTACCATCAGATGAAAAATGCTGCCGAATCGCATCAAATGCTTGTAGAAGCATACGGTGGCAATGCTCTGAGCCGTGCGCTGTTCTACAGGTGGTTTGAAAAGTTTCAAAATGGTGATTTTGATGTGAGAAACGAGGAGCGTGGCAGACCAGCAAAAAAATTTGAAGATGCTGAATTGCAAGCATTACTTGATGAAGATGATGGCCAAAAGCAAGAACATCTTGCAGAACAATTGAATGTTGACCAGAGCACTGTTTCCCGTCGTCTCAAAGCAATGGGCAAGATTATAAAGGTCGGTAGATGGGTACCACACGAGCTAACGGACCGTCAACAGGAAAACCGAAAAATCGTGTACGAAATGTTGCTTGCCCGCTAAAACGCAAGTCATATCTCCATCGTATTGTGACTGGTGATGAAAAATGGATTTATTTTGAGAATCCCAAGCGTAATCGATCATATGTTGACCCCGGACAGCCGTCCAAATCGACCGCAAGGCCGAATCGCTTCGGCCGCAAGACAATGCTATGTATTTTTTAGGATCAGGAGGGACCAATCTATTATGAGCTTCTCAAAACCGGCGAAACCGTTAATACTGATCGCTACAAGCAACAATTAATTTGAACGATGCTATACTCAAAAAACGCGAGCAATACAAGAAACTGTAGCCCAAAGTGATTTTCCTTGATGACAATGTACCTAGCCTCCGTGCTAAACCGACCAAGGACATCGTTAAGGCGCTCGGCTGGGAGCCCTTAGAGCATGCGGCTTATTCGCCAGACTTGGTTCCTTCCGATAACCACCTATTTGCATCATTGGGACACGCATGGGCTGACCAGCGCTTCCCTTTTTACGAAAACATCAAATCTTGGCCTGGATGGCCTCCAAAGACAGATCATTTTTTTTGGCGTGGTATTCACAAATTGCCCGAAAGATGGGGAAAATGTGTAGCTAGCGATTTCGAATAAAGAAATATTAACAGTTTTCGCAAATTTATTGTGTTTTTTTTAAAACAATCGTCTCATTTCATTTGCATACACCTGGTATGTCTTTCGGTTCTCAGATTGTATGATTTCTATGTTCTTTTTGGCGTCATTCCTTTGAAATTCACGCTATTCTTGTAATTCTTCCGTCATTTCTTCTAGCAGTATGTCTTTGATTCTAATGTCTTCCTTGTTACGCATTTTGGTTCCTACTAAAAGTTCGAATGGTGTCCACTTCGTGCTTCAACATACAGTGCGGTATAGTATTCTTTGTAATCTGTCGACGTATTTGTGTAACATTTCGTTGAGTCGTCTAATGATAGCTTGGTAAGGACTGGAATCAAAGTTTGGTGAATTCGTTCAACTTGACCGTTTCCTCTGGGAATGCATGCCGGTTGCTATTTGTAGATGTTGAATGTTTTCTTCAATACAGTAGTCGTTAAATAATTTTGAAGTGAAAGCTGAACCTCTGTCGATGATAATTCTTACAGGATTGCCAAAAGGTTTTTTGTTGTAGTTTTACCTTTTCCAAGGCATTTTCAGCGGTCACAGTTTTGACGAGATATAGCCAAGTAAATTTGGTAAATGCGTCTACTATGGTGAAAATGTGTTGATATATAACTTTTATTCGTGGAGGGTAAAGGGCCAATGAAGTCAACATGGTACGCACTTAGTGGGATGTTTTCTTTGGAAATATAGGATTCAAAAATCCTTCTTTTTTGCCTGTTTTCTTATTTGCTAAGATACGTGGGACACAATTAACTATTACTTTTTTAACGACGTTGGTTAAATTTGGAATAAAAACTTCTTGTTTAACAATTTCTTCTGTTTTCGCTACTGAGAAGTGACAATTTTTGTAATTCAATTTAATTAGTTCAGCTTCCATTGTTTTAGGAGTTACGATTAATTCTCGGCCATTTAAGTATTTGTAGAGTATACCGTTACGCTCAAAAAAATCTTCTGATTCTTGCTTCTCTAGAAGTCACTTCAACTCTTTGAATGCTATCGTCTTCTTCCTGTGCTTTTTTCAGCTTTGAAGTTAATGTATCGTGACAGATTATCATTACTGGATATCGACTTAGAGCATCAACGTGCTTCATTCGACTTCCAACTCTGTGCTCTATTTCGTAATCAAATTCTTCTAATTGAAGTGCCCATCTGGCTATGCGAGTAATTAGATCCTTTTTATGCATAGTCTTTTGAAATGCTGAACAGTCAGTTACAATTTTAAAATGTTGTCCCAAAAGATAAACACGAAACTTTTTTAATGCGTTTATAATTGCAAGAACTTCTAGTTCGTAGCTATCATACTTTTCTTCTGCTGCATTTGTCTTCTTCGACATGTAGTAAACCGGATGTAACTTTCCATCTTCGGCTTCTTGTAATAGAATTGCGCCGTACCCTTGTTTACAAGCGTCAGTGTGCAGTTCTGTTTTTCTTCCATACTTGTAGATATGCAGTAGTGGACCTTGAGACATAATTTTCTTTAACTTCTCAAATGCTTCTTTTTGTAGAGTCCCAAAAACACAAATGGATTTTCTTTTCTTGTTAAATCGCTAAGTGGTTTAGCTATCGTTGAATTGTCCTTGATATATTTGCGGAAATACCCAGTTAAGCCAAGAAAACTTTGGACTTGTTTTATTGTTGTTGGTTCAGGAAATTTTCGGACAGCTAGTGTCTTCGCAATAGTTGGTTTAATAGTTCCGTTTTCTATAACATGACCTAGAAATTCGATTTTCTTTTTTAAGAATTGGCATTTCTTGAATTTAATTTCTAATCCGTATTTTTTAGCGACTTCGAAAACAATTTTAAGTTTTTCAAGACCTTCCTTTTCTTTTTTCGCTGGAATTACGAGATCATCTAAATAACTGATTACAATTCCTTTCCGTGTAAGATCTCTAAATATACTTGAAACATAGCGTTGGAAAACTCCCTGACTTGTGCTCAGTCCAAAAGGATCTTTGTTGAATTCAAATTGCCCGTCTGGGACGATAAAATGACGTATACTTTCTGCAATCTTCGTCAACATCTACGTGGAAAAAGCCATTACGTAAATCTAATGTAGAATATACCTTTGCTTCTTGCAAAGTGTCCAGAATATCTTCGATGACAGGTAAAGGAAATTTATCTTTTACTAGCTTCTGGTTCAACTTTCTGTAGTCAATACACATTCTCGATGATCCATCTTCCTTTTTTACCATTATGATTAGACTTTCATATTCTGATGAACTCGGACGTATAATTCCTTCTTTGAGCCATTCTTCTATTTGTTTATTTACCTTTTGTCTTTCTGTGAATGCTAGTCGACGAGGGGGTTGACAAACTGGTTTTTCGTCTTTCAGGATAATTCTCATTGTGACGTCGGTAGATGTTGTTTTTTCTGGGTTGTAATCTTGTATTAACTTCTCAAGTTCCTTCTTAATTTGACGATTTTCAACATGACGCAGATCTAACTCTTCTTGAAGAGCTTCAGAGGATATTTGCATAAGCAGTGCTTGATTTTCATACTTGTTGAATTTAACTCCCTCTTTCGTGAAACTTATCGATGCTTGTTCCAAAAAATCTGAACCAATAAATTTTAATTTATTGGCAGGTACAACATGCCAAGTCAATGAGTAGTTTTCATTGTCAATTTCAAATTCGTGTTCAAAGGAACCGATAGTTGTCACTTGTGCTTCGCCAATACCTGTGAGAAGTATTTTGTTCTCCGATAACTTTGTTGGATTCATTATTCTTCTGCTCGTGTTCTCTCGTAGCAAACTTACAGTACTACCACTGTCTACAAGTTCTGTGATTTTCTTCTTTCCGAAAAATATTTCTTTGGTACGTAAACCTTCCTTAACGATGAGTGAGCAAGTTTCCTTAGGACGTTCCCTGAATTTCCGTGTCTTCGAATAATTTGTCTGAGCATACTTGGTAGCATTGTGGTTTGGGTGTTTTTCGTAGTTTTTGTTATAATACCCTTTCTGTGCGTTGTCTTGATATCTTTGAACATTTTCGTACTTGGTTACAGGAGCTTTATAATGTTTGTTGAAATTTGTTGACCCTGGAAACTTCTTATCTGTTCTGTTATATTCGAATTTTCTCGGTGCTTCATATCTGAGAATTTTTTCCTTGGGTTTCAATTCTTGCTTCTTCCCAAATGGATTGCTCTATTTTTGCTTCAGTGTCCTTTTAACGTCTTCGAATTCTTCGAGTTTTTCTGCTAGTTGAACAGGAGAGTTCATATTCGGCCACTTGTCCAAATAATATTCTTTAAATTCGTAAGGTGCTTTCCGTTTAAGTTGATCCGTTATGACTAGATCAGCAAGTTTTTTGAAAGTATCTACCTTTAAACCGTCTATCCAGCCGTTAAAGTAAGTATTTAATTCGTGGTAGAAATCAATCCACGTTCTATCAGGAAGCTTTTGATGAGAAACAAATAGTTGTCGAAATTTTTTAAAAACAAATAGTTGTCGTGGGAGGAGGGGGGAGGGGTGCGGGGTGCGGGGCTTAAAAGATAAATGTATTTTCCTTTTAAATTTCAAGTCCAGTTCTTTTTTTCAATCAAGATGCCAGGGATATAAGAATGTTTTTTCAATGTAACAAAAAGTTTAATGCTAGAGTGTAGATACTAATAACTTATAAACAGTATATAGTTTTACGAAATCAGGAAATACTCAACAGTGCGGCGGGTGGATGTGGCTGTGGAAGCGTATAGGTCAAGGTATCGGATCGTGGCTGGAATGTCAGGAGTTCGAGCCCAGTACCACTAAAGACCCAACGTGTAGGGGAGCGAAGCACGTTAAATCTGTCGAGAGCTCAAACGTCCTCCCATTGGTGTGAGGAGTGGTTGGTACCACCTCAGGTGTCGTCCGCGTCACTTGACCATGGTTCAAAATTACGATGTCCGTCTCTAAAAGCCCTCGTGTAGCTGAACAGTGCAACGTCTGTATTCATTCATTCGCGGCGGGTGGATAACGTATAGTGTAATATATCCCAACATGTGTTTTTATCTTTTTCTTTTAAGGTTGTACATTTCCAGTTCCTTAAAGTTTCATTTCCCTCACAACACTATTTTTAATTTTTTTTTTCTTCTTCTCTTCCATTCTAAAAAATAAAAGGAACGAAAGATATATGGTGGCGAAATAAAAACTACAAAAGTGTGCTCTTGCGCCGCGTACGATAAATCTAAAGCGGTGACACTCTCCCTAAATAAAATAGATACATTTTCTCGGAAAAATAAGCTATCAAACTTTATTTTTGTATGCATTTTACAGCTTCGAGCAAGCGAGGGAACCAAATGCATTCCAACTCAGTTCGCCATTTCCATGCAGAATGGGAAAGACGAATGGTAACACCGGGTCGTTAAGGCCACAAAATAACCTCTCGTATGGGTTTAGTTTCATTCTCTTTCTGTTTCTTCCCGGTCTCTGTTGTCTTTCAAATTCATGAATAAATTTCCGAAGATGGCCTGAACTTTTCCGCAGTAACCCCGAAGTTTGCAGTCATTATTCCAATAGTTGCAAATGTCGGGCTCATGTGGGTATAATTTGAGAGAAGTACTCAACGTGGTTGTCATTTCTCTGTTGAGCCACGAGGAAAACAAACTTGGCAGTCTCATTTATAGGGGGCGACATATGTATAATGAGATTGTTAAAAAGGAAATGAATTATTTACGAATTGAAATTTGTGTTTGTGTCTAAAGTAGTTCGAAGGCGGATAACAACTTTCGAAAAGTTGGACATATTTAGAATAACGTTAAATGTATATTAACTCAAATAAGAAAATGTTTCCTTGATTCCTACCAGTAAAATATTTGAATATTATGTAACATTTTTGTTCTAGAACTTGCAACATTACGCTTGATTGTTTTTATCCTGTTCCTGAGTTCTTAACCTTAAAATTAAGTACATTTTTACTAGAATTAGATTTTATCAAACGCACTTTTGTACATTTTTCTTAATTTCTTTGGAATTTAGTGTTTTGTAAATAGATCTGTCGTAAAATTTTGCATAAATACCCGTTAAAATCTAGGACTGATTGTTCATCATTTTGGGGAAATATTTAGAGAGATGTGTACGCATCAGTCTTATATAATTCCTTTTTTTTCGAAAATTTCTCGTATAAATAAGCACATTATTTACTGAAAATTAAAGGATCCGGAAAGGGCGATGGATTTATACATTTTTTAATGTTCTCGTTTATTGAATGAAATCCAGTGGCTGAGTGGTTAGTGAATCGCGCTTTCACGCCACGGAACCGAGGTTCAAAACATTTTGGTATAAGTAAATAAAAATTATATCACTATACTTATTCTCATTTAAATCTTATAAAAACAAATAAATTGAGTGAAAATGAAAAAAAATTACATTAAAGCAGGGATTCTTAAACAATAATTTAAACAGGTGATGAACTCAAAAGGGAACTCAAAATGACTGCACTTAATAAACAGGTTATAGTTTGTGCATAATTTACCTTGTAATTACATTATATAATATATATATTTTTATTTTGTTACTTAATTAAATATTCTATATCATTATATTCAAAGTTGGTTTGGTTGCTGTAAGGTAGCATGCCCGCCTCGTAAGCCTAAGGTTGCGGGTTCGATCCCGGCTGGAGTCGACAGATTTTCTGGACTCAAAAATCGTAAGCACACGTGTCATATAATTATGTGGCACGCAAAAGATCCCTTGAGTATCAATTTGGCTCTGGTACTCTCGACAAAATTAAATCACTGCAATATTCAACATCCCACGAAAGTTTGAATTGAATACAAACCACTAGATGGTACCTTGAATGAATTGTGGCTTCCACTCTTGGAGACTTGTCGTGTCTGCAAATGGCTTTGCTGCCAAAATATAGCCCATTTGAAGTAAAATATTCAAAATAACAACTCGTTGCGGATGTTTAATATCGCAAAACAATAACATACTACAAATAAAACACATATAGAAGTACCGACTCATGTCTAAACTTCGCACAGAGCTTATGAGGTCATACAAAATTTTTAAACAATAAAATGAGGTCGCCAATCCGAAACGCTTAAGAATCCCTGTATAAAAGTATTGCATTAATATTATGAACTGCAAAGTGACAGCATAATCTTTCAAACTTAGTAAATTGTAAACGTCCAATCCATAAATAACAAAGGAAAGCTTCTTTTTAACACTCTTTTATAAGCTTCACGGAATGAAGTAACGGAATCTTCGAACCCCCTTTTTACCCACTTTAAAAGGTCAGATTGTCCAGGACTGATGACAATACAATAATTTAGTAATTTTGTTCCATTATCCTGATCTGGATCATCAGGATTAACGATTTACTATTTTTAGATTCCATCCTGTATCTGGCGACTCATTTTAGATCCTATTTCTAGATTTGGCGATATAAAGATTAAGTTACAACTTAGTTCGATTAACTATAAAAGGGTGTTTTTTAGTTTTTTTTAAAAACAATCTATAATTACCTTATTTTTCCACGTATCAGTACTCGAAACTCGGAAACTGCAATGCCCTTGCTACATTATTATTCAGTAATTATGAACAAGTACCAAAAATAAATTAAACAAAAGCAATGAAAATTTGTAATTTTAATCACGATTTTGTTTTACCTTTAAAGGCTTAAGTTAGAATTAATTTCCAAATTAAATTACAAAATCGAAGTATAATTGATTAAATTATAATATTTTTATAACAGTATAAGTTATGTATTAACAAAAAAAGTTATTAAAATGATGTAATATTTACTAATATTCATTAAACATTTTATAAAAAATCACGAATTTTCATAAATTATAGTAGTTAACATTATTAAATTCACTATTTTTTTTGGTTTGATAATTTTGTTAAGATAATTTACAAATAAAATCACTTTATAAATTTCCATTTTCAAATTGTAGTTGGCTAGATAAAACTTTTTGCATTTAGCCAGTTTAGTTTTTTAACGTTAGATACGAATCCTCGGTCTCTTCCCTATCCTTTAACACAATAGAGATTTGTAGAACATCAGTTCTTTCCCATTTGAAGTCAGTTCTGTTTTAATTTCATTCACAAATATAAATGTAACAGTATCAAATCTAGACAGATTTTTGAATACTGTAGTTATTGCCGGTTAATTACGAACCTTTTTTCTGTTAAATGCGAAGAAAAATGTCAGCTGTAGGAATCAGAAATTATTATTCACAATGAATGACTTAAGCCCGTCATGCTAAGAACTCAATATGGCTGACATGGAGAAAATCCATTTTACATGGAGAAAATCCATGGAAGATCCCAAATGAATAAAGACAATACGACCTGAATGATACCTTTTTAAACTTAAATACATATATTTAATCTTAAACAATGGCAGAAACTGAGAAAAATGTGCATAAAACTTTAAATTTATATGGTTCTGCGCCCACACAAAATATCGTTAAATAACAAAGATTATATATTCATGCATAATGACGTAGACATTCTGAGAATTAGAAATTTTAGAAAACTTCATATATTACTGGAATATTCTAACTGTACATTCTTTTTCTTTTCCACATGAAATGAGCAAAGTTTTAAAGTAAGAGTGACAAATCACCAATAGCCAATGAATTGCCTTGGTGTGAAGACAAATTAATGAACAAAGCCCATATAAAATAGATTAATGAGTGAATTATTTAAAATAGTTTAATGATAAAAATTGATTCAATTAAATTGATAAATAAACCAACAGAAAGTGATTATCCAACTAAAACTATAAATCAATCAATTAAAAAAATTCAACAAAATGAAATGATTTAATTAATCAAAACAACTGAATAAATTAAAACAATTTATAATTAATTAAAGTAATAAATTAAAATTATATGACATATTAAAACAATTTAACAAATTACAGTTATTTAATTGGTTTAAGGAAGGCATGTCAAACACGCGGCCCGCCAGTACATAGCTTGCGGCCCGCGAATACATTTTACCAAATTAATTAAATTTTACAAAATCAGGGTTTTTAAGGTTTTTTTTAATTTTGAAATTCACATTTCCGTTAAACTTTTAAAAATTTACAGCATATTACCTATTATCTATTCATGTTGTTTTAAAAAAAATCCTATTTAATTAGAAAAATAGCCTTTAATTGCAAATTATTTTTAATATTTTATTAAATTTTTTCTCATTTTATTTCACTACAATAAATCCTTTTTTATTAAATTCTAAATGCATTTACGAATATTATTTGTTCGCATTACGATTCATCGTGTGGGAGGCTTTTATTTCTCTTTGAAGAGTCTAATCAGCGAGAGACGAATAGCGTGACGTCAGAAGCAGTTGAAGTATTATTTTTTTTTTTAATTTAAAAACCCTAAGATTGCCAAGACAAAATGTAGTGCTTACTCAATAGTTTGTTAAGTAAAGTGGATTTTGGTTTTCAGTCATATTAAGCTAAAAAGTTATTTAATAAAAACATAATCAAAAGAACAGAGTAAGAAAATGTCAACTGACGATGAGCATCGTAATTTTCAAGAAAAATGGGAACTGCAATATTTTTATACCCAAAGCAAGAATAAAATATTGTGCCTGACTTGTAAACATTATAATTCGGTTGCTAAGGAATATAATTTTAAAAGGCATATGACACAAATCTAAAAACAAACTGTCACAAATATGTTGCGAAACTTTGTGAAGACGAGTTGTTGGAATTGAAATCAACTCTTAAAAAAAGGAAAAAATGTATTCACTATATTTGTTGAGAGAGGAAGTGAGAGGGAATATTAACTTCGCACTGTTCAGCTACTCGAGGGTGTCTGGCGATGGACCATGGTTAAGTGACGAGGTCCGCATATGGACTGGCACCCCGTCTCCTAACTTCCACACCATACCAATGGGAGGATGTTTTAACCTCAACATATTTAACTTGCATCTGCTTCATTGGTACAAGGCTCAAACTCATATGACTCGAGTTCGTTACCTTGTGTGACCGCTATGCTACCGCAGCCACCTAAGTTTGTTGAAGACAATATAACTGCAGTAAAACCTAGTTATATATTATCACTTTTTTAATCGTAAGCACAAATAGAATACATTTACTAAAGAAGAATTTATTAGTGAATATTTAATTTAAGAGGAGGAATTTCCGTATTTACTCGAATCTAAGCTGCACTTTTTTGCAATGTTAATGCTGCTGGAAATCGGGTGCGTCTTAGAATCGAAGGGAAAGAAATTTTTTGGATAGGGTATTTAAAGAAATTACAGGGGAATGCAAGCGATTAAAGATAATAATACTAATAAAATAAATAACTATTCCTTTCTCATTAGTTCTTATTTTAAATTTATTTTAATTTCGTAAAATTTGATATCGATAAATCCTCTTACACTATTTTTCATTTTTCACAAAAATGTTTTGAGAATTTCGGGTGCAGTTAGAATCGATGGCGGCTTAGATTCGTAAGAAAAAACGGTATTATGTCCAGCATAAACAAAAAAATTTACATGTATAAGTTTAAGTCGAAATTCTGTAATCAGCAAAGATAATGAAATAGTTGTAAACGGAGTCAATTCGAGTCCTGTACTGTGCATCATGCATACTTTTGATGCATTTAAAGAAGTTTTGAGACAAAGTGTACCTTGGAAAAAAAGTTGGTTTGTCTTGCAACGGATAGCGCACCTACCGTGACCAGTATTACTAAAGGAGCAGCGATATTAAAAGAAACAAGCAAACAGCATGGTAATTTTAAACATTTTCATTTTATTATTTCATAGCAAGTACTGTTCTTGGGTATGAACTTGGATATATTGGACATATTTTAAAGTAGTTAGTAAAATCGTAACTATATTCCAGCATGTAGACTTTAGCACTGTCGATTTGCTTCATTTCTGGAAGATATAGAATATAGGATATTATTCGAAGATATAGGATATTATTCGAAAGTTCAATGGATTTCGAGTCAAATTGTTAAAACGATTTTTTAATTTTCTGGATAAAATTATTTTTTTGGTGCTGAGTTAACAGATGAGAAAATATAAAAGAAGAAAAAGATATTGAATTAAAAGATGAGAAAAGATAAAAGAAGAAAAAGATGTGCTGAATAAAAGATGAAAAAAGACGAAAGAAGAAAAAGATTCTGAATTAGAAGATTAAGTATCAAATGAGAAAACCCCTGGTTTTCTCAGTTGATCTTACAAGTCAACTTAGGTTTCAAGGCAAAAATCCTTTTGTTACAATGCTATTTGATATTAACGCTTTCAAACAACAGTTATTACATACATAAAGAGAAAACTTCTCACTTTTTTTGAAAGCTTTCAAAATTTATTGATTAAATCACTTAAATCAAAATTTACAGAATATTCTCACCAAATTAAATTATTAGAGATGGAATTCGATCGAATATTTTCTAAACTTTAAAAATTTTGAATTACAATTTAATTTTTAACTTCACATCCATCTATCGATATTGAAACTGTTGATGAAAACTTACAAATGGAATTAATTGAAATCTATTGTGATTCTTTGCTGAAGCAAAAATGTTTGTAAGTTGAAACTTTAGATTTTTATACACATTCATTTGTAGATCGGTTTCTTAAAATGTTATCATTTGTTACAAGTAAAATGAATGGCTATGTTTGGATGCATTTATTTATGCGAGAAGCTTTTTCTTTAAACAAAAATAACACAAATTCTGAAAGATCAAGATTAAATGATAAACATTTATCATCATTTTTTTAAAATTACATCAGCTCAATACGTTTAACCAAGTTTTGACGACTTGCTTTGAGAGAAAACAAACGATGTTAAATATCTTATAAAAGAAATATTAAATTGTATTTTGTATTACAACTTTTATTTTTGTTTTTTTAATAAAACTATATAAAACATATATAGTTTAAAAAATAAAAGGAAATATTAAACGATTATGTATGTATAACATGTAATACATTGATTTTTATAAATAAGAATATAATCATTCTAAAAAACCTGTTTAATTAATTTTTTGAACATTGAAAACATGCGGCCCTCAACTTAATATAAAATAGTTCGTGTTGCCCGTGATATCAAATGAGTTTGACATGCCTGGTTTAAGGGAACCGTGGGACGTTCTCGATGACGCAAAACTAGCAAAATTTCGATTTTCGAAGAAACATTATTTTCAAAAACAAAAAGACTCCATAAACAAAAAAAATTGAGTCAAACAATCTACATACTTTTCTTAATATACTGTAACATAAACTTTTTAAATGTGTAATATATATTTACAAATATAAGGATTTGAAAAAGTGCACTTCAAAAGGTGCTTTCGTATACATGGTGTTGATTAGGTACCTGTAGTTTTCCTTTTATAACATATAAAACAACATATCATTCTGTTTTAGTTACAAAATTGTATCTTTATTTAAATGCTCTAGTTTTTTTTATATTTCATTGCATAAAAATTTTTTTTGGAAAATTTGACTCTCAATTTTTTAAAATTTTGATGAAAATTGTAATTTTTTCCAGAAAATTGGCAGTAAAAACAAAAATACTAACATTCCAGGAATTAAATTTGTAACATTAAATACATTATTACTATACAAAAGCTCATACCAAATTTCAATAAAATATAACAGATAGACTTTTCTCTACGGATGTACCTAAAAACTAGAAAAACACACTTTGAGAAAAATGAAAAAAACTAAATAAAATGGTACACAGCTTATTTGATATTTAAAATATTCCAGATATGTATTCATCTTGCATGAACACTACTAAAGCATCCTTCTTCCTTTTATTTTGTCTTTCAATAGTCTTGACCTCTTTGCTGGATTTTTAAACTGTCATCTCGGCTTCACAAATTCTAACTATGTCAATTTTTCGAAGGCCTTCACAAGTGTTTATCACAAGATTTATTTTTAGTGCTCTTTATAATTTTGTTCCTGCACGCGCATCTTCATTAAATCATATCACTACGTCCATTACACCCATTTGCAAATTTTTTTTGAGCTCACAATTGTGTTTTTTGGAGTTTGATTCCATACACAGTTATTGAAGCTTTCATTTGGGTTCTGGGTACGATCATGCAAACATTTTAGTAAAAATTCTTTTGCAGTTAAGTCTCTAAATACATGTTTAAAAATTATGTATATGTTTGTAGTTATGTTATTAATCTTGAAAAGAACTGGTTCTGTGAGGGAATGTTTGTAGACATACTTTTCTCCAGATACAAAGACATTTGTTGTAACCGCAATAGCTGTTGTTTACATTTTAAAACTGCAATTTATGGGGTATTAAGCGTAAAACCTATACATGTTATACATTTTTGGAATCAGCATTAAATTTACTTTTTTTAAGATAAAAATCAAAAAATCGATTTTCCGAAGGTGAAAAACGTCTTGGTTTCCTTAAACAATTTAATAAATTAAAATAATTTAGTTGGTTAAAGCAATTTAACAACTTAAAATTATTTAATTAATTAACCCTTTATCTACTAATGGTACTTATAGGTACCACTCACTTTAAAATTACATAGAATAACCATTTCTACGAATACTCAGCAGGAATACTTAGCAGGAATATTCTTTTAAATCCACTCTTCTCAGATAGATAGATATGGCAGCACGGGTTTTATGATGAGAATATTAGCGGGGAAGGCCAATAGTTTTATAGCAGAAATTGCATTTTCAGGTGACATTTTGATCGGATTGCGAAGATTGTTATTTTTGTTCCGAAAAAGAAGTTAATGTCAAAAGCTGTCTTTTTTTTTTGTATGTTAAAGAAGACCTTAGAAAACGATTTGAATATTTATTTTAAGTGAACAGTGTATATAATTAATTTTATAGTTGTATATCTTTAATTAACTAATTAGCTCTAACGGATTAAATGTCCCAGAGTTGAGTATTTTGTTTATGTATGTCCCTTAATTTTCCATGTAGCGATTCAAAAAAAAATATTGCATGAAAAAAACTGCTGCTAATCATAATGCGATAGATAAAGAATTAAAACAGATTACTCTCAATTTGACAAGTTTGAAAAAGAATCAGTATTAATATAATTGATTAAATCTATGAAACAGAAAAACAAAATATTTTGCAAAAACATTCAATAGTTTAAAAGAATTTAACTAAAAATCAAGTGAAATTAATTTTATAGAACCGTTCTCTCTCCTCAGATTTGTGAAGATTTTTTAACTAAATTTCCTTCATCTGCCTTACTTAATTGTCTTAACTATTTTACTTACAGGATTACAAGGAATACACCAGTGATTTCCAAAGTGGTCTAGATCGACCCCCAGGGTCTACGACGACCTGCAAGGGGTCCACGCCAGCGAAAATTAATTTGGGGTTCCATGAGGTGTAAGTGGGGGACTATTATAGTGATTCTCATTAAACTAAGTCTTAACTTGAATTTTTAAAGAAAATTTAATCAAGTGAAAACCAAATTTTACCTATTCAACAGATTTATATTACTTAGATTACTGAATTTAATAAGTTTAATTTGAACTTTCAAGGTGACAGCATAAATTTTATTAAAGCAAGAACCATTTCAGTTTTTCTTTCCAGAATTAAGCTAAAGAAATACAATAGAGGAGGTCCCGAACTTTCTCAATTTGTCACAGACAATCTGTCAGGACGTTTTAACCTACGATCAACATTTAAATGCCTTTTATTCAGATTTTGAAACTAGGCTGTTTTGACTATGGTAATTACTACAGCAAAAAATGAATTTCCATGGTCACACTGAAAAAAATGTCACATTTCAAAAGGATTGGAATAAACATTAACGAGGATCTTAAAGTGAAGTTTAGAAACCGATGTCAGCAATTTTGTCTTTAAAAAAATATACCTATTATTTCTCCCGAATTATGGAATATCATGAGAAAGTTTTTAATTGCTTTTCTTAGCGAGATGGACTTTCAGCGCGGTTGCTAATCTACAAAAAAAAAAAGTGAGGGGAACTGGGCACTACTAATAGAGGAGATTTAAGATTTAACCTGACAAGATTGATAACAAATGTTGAAATTTGTTACTGTAGCACCAGATTCATCCCTCACATTAAAATCATTTGTTTGTTGTTTAGTTATTTTATGTAACAGTTACTTTATGTATTAATTAACTTTTAATTAAATTAATTAATATATACGGTTTACGGTAGCGCACACAAAAAACTTTCAAGGGGTGTCCTTGGTCGAAAGTCCTCCGACTCGTATCATACCTCACACCAATCGATTCTCTTGATTCTGTCAATTTTATCAACAAAAAACTGTAAAAAATAAATTATTGAATTAATGATTAGAATTAACTAATAAAATAAATTGTTAATTATAAGTACTTAATTAAATCTTACGTTATATATATATAAGATTCCCATCAATCGAAAAAAACTCAAGGGCTTTGAGGGGTGTCCAGACCCTTAGGACACCCCCCCTTGTGTGCGCCACTGACTGCTTAAGTTTTAAACGCTATACTACGTTACGGTTAGAACTGTAATTCTTTTAAAGTAGTATAGTATCAGCTGTCAAAAAGACATATGAGTTGATCAATTCGCAAAAATTTAATATTAATTAAGCAGAGATCTATCCAAAACCGAAAAACATGGCAAGGGGTCTATGAGACAAAAACCCCACACACACCACAAACGATGGAGAATGGAACAGCCCTAAATGAGAGGAGCGGAAATCTCTTGAAATGGCAAGTGGAGATGGGACGATGCCAATGAGGGACCGATAAAGCAAGCGCCCCGTGAGTATCTTATCTTTGGTATGACAGGGCGCACACTACGTTATTTGTTATCGGCCTTCATGTCGCACGGTATTACGGAGCCTGAATGAATTGCGACATAAATTGGATCGGATCAAATGAGGACCGTTTTCTTCCTGGTTTAAGGCTCGGACCCATCGGATCCATCATTTTTACGATTGCTGGAACGGGATGAAATATTAGATGAGTATTTTCCCATCGACTACCGCTTTAATGGAATGGCTCGCAGAGATTTTCCAAATTTATTGGTCAGAAAAACGCTGAAAGGGTTCGCCGATTGTATTTCAGAATGTGTATATACTAAACTAGAAAAAAAGGCATCGCTTTCTGTAATTTATTTTACTGACCTCGAGTATATACGACTTTTTATTCTGGATTACGAAGATTTGATTCTAATATTTCAGTTACAGTTTATTATTTCAAATATCTATTCATAACGTATACAATCGGGCCCTTATTTAACGAATTCATTGGGACCGAACATTGTGCTCGTTATATCGGGATCCAAACCAAATGCAAATTTTTGTGCACTTACCTTTGGGAAATGCTATAATAAGTGACTGCACAAAAAAAATATCCATAGCTAGATATTACGCGCTTTTTATTCAACAGTTAAAAATACTATTAGTGAATTATTGCGCAACAGTTAATTGGAAATTTTAAAATACTGATTAATAGATGTTTTTTTCCCCTTTGATAAATTTATTTGCAAAATTTTTCATGCACCACAATGCATAATATGAGGCTGAAAGACTTAAGTGGTAACCAGTAGCGCACACAAAAATTTTTCAAGGGGGGAGTCCATGGTCCAAAGTCCCCCAATTCGTATCATACCTCAAGACGACACCAACTGATTATTCTGGTTTGGTTAACAAAAAACTGTAATAAATAAATTATTGAATTAATAATTAGCATTAATTAATAAAATAAATTGTTAATTGCAAGTACTCAATTGAATTTTACGTTATATATATACATAGGATTATCATCAATCGAAAAAAAAACTCAAGGCTTTGGGGGTGCTTCCGGGGCCAAAGCCCTTGTCCGGGGGTTCTGGACAAAAAGAATGATACGAAAAAAAAAATCCAAGTTTTTCTAATACAAATTAATAAAAAAAAAAATTCAGCTGTTGAAATAACTCGTTAATTCGGGGTTTATTTTTCGTTGAATAGGGTTTTTTTGCTTTAATGAGAAAAGTTCATTAAATCGAGAAATTTGTTAAATTAAATTCGTTATGATCGTTAAATCGGGGTCGTACAGTATATTTTTTTGCGCGCATGTTCTCAATACTTCATGGAACTATGTAACATCAAATATATTCAAAGTACCAATAGCGCACACAGGAATTTTTCAATGGGGGAGGGGGGTTGTCCAGGGTCGAAAGTCCACTATTCTCGTATCATGCTCCAATACGCTAACCAACATATTCTTTTGATTTTGTCGATTTGGGGGAACAAATAACAGTAAAAAATTAATTATTGAATGAATAATTAGTATTAATTAATAAAATTATTAATAACAAGTAATTATATTTTACGTGCTATGTACATAGTATTATAAACAATCGGGAAAAAATCAAGGGCTTTGGGGGGGGGGGGTCCGGAACCGAGGAAGTGTTAATTTTTGTATTTAATTTTACGTATAATATTCCCATGGGTCACTGGTAATTATTAAAATTGTTCTTAACTTAGTATTGTTATATTAATTATAAAAAACATTGTGTAGAGAACTGATACATTTATAAGTGCATTATATCAGTGTAAATGTTTATTTCATTTTTTATTATGTCAAAAGGGATTTTTTTGTTTACTTCAGTAAATAAATAGTTTTTTTAAGTAATCTTTTGTTTTCCACTTTTCAATATGCTCGCGCCCCCCTCGTACAGTTGCCACGCCCCCTTGAGGGACGCACCCCACAGTTTGAGAAACGCTGTATTAGATAAACATCTGTAACTGATTGGACCCTCCTAATATTTACCGGATATGACTTATCTTTGAACGCATTATGTTTTTATCTTTGTTAATTCAACACAATTAAATTTTAAACATAAATTATCCATTTGATATTGATAAGATGCATGTCTTATCAATTCACTCAGAACAATTCTATATCTCTCCCTAGGATGTCTCTGCGGTTCATCAAAGAGAAATTCCTTTCGTTTCCGAGGCCACAAAAACATGTCCACCTAGCAATTCCCTAACAACCCTCGAAATTCCCAGCACGCCCTCTGTTGCGACGCAGCAAACTCGTCTCGCTTTGTGTAACTGCCAGAAAGATCAGCGGTCATAAGCACTTCCACCCTCGCCAATTCAATAGGGCCAAGAGCCACTGAGAGACCCTGGCCACTAAATGCTTTCACTGGGGGGGGGGGGAGGTGCGAGGCCTAATGATCACCACTAAAGCCAGGAACAATTTAACAACCATCTGGACGCTTCCAGCAAGCGACCACTGCTGTGACAGTGATAGATGTTCTAGAGGAAGAGCCACAACGGTCCCTGCAAATTCTTTCTATATTCGACTGCTAATCACACCCTTTTGGAGAGGGAAAAAAGTTTCCCTTATTGGACTTCTGAAAAGGCGTTTTTTTCCCCCGTCTCGTTTCTTTTCGGACACAAATGAGATGTAGAGGTATAAAAGATGGATGGATGTAATGAGAGTCCAAAGAGACTTGGCTTCAATGGAGAGTTCACTTGTTTCAAACTTAATAGGGAAGATGTGGGGAAAAAATTGGTATCCTCCTCCCACCTGACTGATAGAATTATGTCCGGTTTTTTTCGGCAAATTGTATAACTAGAATAACTTGACTTTTTTTTTTTTTTTTTTGAAATTACATGGGTAGTTTGGGAATGCTCGAAAAAGTAGAGTTGAGTTGTCAGAAAGGAAACACAGAATGCTTCTTATGTTCGGTTGTTCGCCTGTAACTCTTAAAAGGCAATTAAAAAGTAATTAACGAGCAACAAAAAAAGGAAACATTGTTCTTTTTTATTGTTCTGAATGAGTGAGTGAATATTAACTTCGCACTGTTCAGCTACTCGAGGGCCTTTGGCAACGTACTTCGTAATTTTGAACTATAGTCAAGTGACGAGGATGACACCTGAGCAGGCATCCTCTCTCCTAACTACCACACCACACCAACGGGAGGACGTTTGAGCTCTTGACAGATTTAAAGTGCATCGCTCTCCTACACGGCGGTCTTCAGCGGTACAAATTAAATCTGTCGAGAGCTCAAACGTCCTCCCGTTGGTGTGGTGTGGTAGTTAGGAGAGGGGGTGCCAGCTCAGGTGTCATCCGCGTCACTTGACCATGGTTCAAAATTACGCGGACCGTCGCCAAAAGCCCTCGTGTTGCTAAGCGGTGCGACGTTAATATTCACTCACTCACTCAGCGGTACAAAGCTCGAACTCATGGCACACTGGCCACAAGTCCCTTACCTTGACCACTAGGCTACCGCGACCACTTATTGTTCAGAAATCCCACATTTTTCGATTTGTTATTGTTATGAAAAATTGTCTATTTTATTATACTTCAAGTTGTTGTTTAAAAATTGTGTTACATTTTAGAAAAATTATTTGTTTCTTTTTTATTTTCGAAAATGTTAGTTTTATCGTTTTCTTTATAAAAATATGATTGTAATTATTGTAAAAAATTATTTAAATTAAATAATTATATTATTTAAAATATTTTTTTAATTCTTGTTTTGTTTTGTTATTTTTTGTATTATATTTTTTAAAAAATTGTTATCATTATTGATTTTCCTTGCAATCAATTTTCGAACAATTATTTCATTTTTTCAAAGTTAGTGCATTAGTTACATTGTTCTAGTAATCCAAAAAAATCGAAAATATAATTTTACTAGCTGTTACCCGCCCGCTTCGCTGGGTATTTCATGATGTTTTATAAATTTTTACTGCTTATATATATGTATAAATTATTGATATCTAAGTCCTAGCATTAAGAATTCGATTGTATTGAAAAATATACTTATACCTTTAACTGTCGCAAAAAAAGGGTAGAACTCATCTAATTTGTATTTTCTAAAAATCTCCAAAATTGAAGTATAGAATGATATTTGCTCTTTCGTAACCCAAAAACCAAGTGGATTCCCGCAAAACCAATTTTCGGTGGATCTCTACTCCGTAAATTGAACATGCAAGCCAAATTTCAAGTCTAAATCTAACAGAAAAAAAAAGTTTTACTATCCATATCCCCGTAATCCCGTTGAGAGCCGTTTTCCAAAATAACCGCTCTTAGAGGATTTCAATTCAACAAAAGAAAAATGCAAACCAAATTTCATTATTATAGTCCTTGTAGCTCGAAAAAAGTAATTTTTTTGTCAATACGTCCCAGTAACCCTTGCTAAAAACTTGATTTGCTTAAAATACATTCTTAGTGGATCTCTATTCAACAAAAGAAACATGCCTAACAAATTTCAAGTATTTGAGTCTAATAATTAAAAACATTAATTTTTTTCTGTAACTCCTCTTAACCCCTCGCGACCATCCTTAGGGTCAATTTTCGTTTCACTCTTTGTTAGAGGAACTCTATTCCATGAAAGGAACATGCCTACCAATTTTCAAGCAGGATGATCAAATAGTTTAAAAATGGAAATAATTATCGATTACGCCTCTTAATCTCCCGAAATTAAACTTGGTAGTTGATATTCGCGAAACCCATTTTGTAGCGGTTCTCTACTTTACGAAAGGAATCTGCTTATCAAATTTCAAGACTGTACGTCTAACAGTTTAAAAATGGGGATAATTGTCTATAACGCCACTTGAGCCCCCGCAACGCCACTTCTGGGTCTGTTTTCACAAAACCCATTTTGTAGGGGAATTGCACTCTATGAAAGGAATCTGCTTAGCAAAATTTGAAGACTGTGCGTCCAATTAATTAAAAATGCAAAAAAATTATCAATAACGCCCTTGAACCCCCGCAACGCCACCTAGGGGTCGATTTTAACAAAACACATTTTGTAGTGTATTTATATCCTATGAGAGGAATCTGCTTACCAAATTTCAAGACTGTGAGTCTAATGGTTTAAAAATAGAAATAATTATTTATATCTGCCCTTAACCCCCTGCAACACACCTTGGGGGTCAATTTTCTCCAAACCGTTTTGTAGCGGATATTTACTCCATGAAAGAAACATTCCTACCAATTTTCAAGCAGCTAGGTCAAGTAGTTTAAAAACGAAAATATTTATCTCTTACGCCACTTATTCCCCTGCAACGCCACTTAGAGGTCTGTTTTCACAAAACCTTCTTATAGCTGATCTCTACTCTATGAAAGAAATATCTTTATCAAATATAAAGACTGTGCGTCTAATAGTTTAAAAATGGAAATAATTATCTATAACGCCCCTTAAGTCACCTCAACGCCACTTGGGGGCAATTTTCACGAAACCCAGTTTTAGCGCATCTTTACCCTATGAGAGGAATCTGCTTACTAAGTTTCAAGACTGTACGTCTAATAACTTAAAAATAGGAATTTATAATGCCCCTGAAACCCTCCTCCCCGCAACACCCCTTGTGGGTCAATTTTCCCCAAACCGATTTTGTAGCGGATATTTACTCCAGAAAAGAAACTTACCTACCAATTTTCAAGCAGGTAGGTGAAGTAGTTTAAAAACGGATATATTTATCTATTACGCCCCTTAATGTCACAACGCCACACACGCCCCCACAACGCCACTTAGAAGTCTGTTTAACAAAACCTGTTTTGTAACTGATCATTATTCTACGAAAGTAATATATTTATCAAATTTAAAGACAGTGCGTCAAATAGTTTAAAAATAGAAATAATTATCAATAACGCCCCCTAAGCCCCTGCAACGCCACTTGGGGGTCGATTTTTACCAAACTCTTTTTGTAGCGGATCTCTACTCTCTGAAAGGAATCCGCTTGCCCAATTTCAAGATTGTACATCAAGTAGTTTAAACATGGAAGCAATTATTTATAATGCCCCTTAACCCCTTAACGCCCCTTGCGTTTCGAATTTCGGAAAATCCGTTCTTAGCTGACGTCTACTCTATGAAAGGAACATGTCTACCAAATTTCAAGTCTGTAGGTTGAATAGTTCCGGAGATATCGTGATTAGTCAGTCAGTGAGTCGCTTTTCTCCTTTATATATATAGATTTAGAAAGTAGAAAATGTAGTCAAGTTTTTTATAATCGCATCATTTACATTCTTAGAGTAGAACTAATAACAGGAAATCGTAAGAGCTCAAAGAAATTAAATAGAATAAATTATAAGTTTCAAAGGAAATAAAAAAATTATTTAACTAAATTTCCTAAGTAAAATTTAAAAAAATAATTAGTACGAGCTAATTAAAAAATTGGCAGTTATAGAGACTGCCGATAGAAGTGAAAACTTAGAACTTTTAGTATTAAAATTCGAAATTTCATAATGTTTGAATAAAAATTATCAACATCAATCTGGTTTTCACATTTATTGACACTACGAGCAGCAACTAAATGCATGTTTATATGGTTTTTTATTATTCAAATATATTACGGGCTGTACAAGATCATGACAAAATATAAATACAATTCAATTGAAATAACAATTAATATAGAATCATATTATTTATGGATAGCATTTGTACTTACTTAAATTTCAATGTACTTGATTTTTAACATTATTTTAATTGTTTGCATCACTGTCATCATTAATTTCAACAATACTTAGACTTTTTGTACTTTCAATTACTTCAGTTTGTTCTAAAATAGATACAATAGGCTTACGGTAACTAAAGTAAGAAAGGAAAATGTTTGATTCAAATTTATCTAAGTATCGCGTTAAAACCGCATCGATCATCGTTTTATATTTTTTAGCACTGAGTTATCGATCTTTGGAAATATTTAAATTAAATGTTTCATTTAGAAATTCAATTAGAGTGTTAGATTTTTATCTTCAGCTAAGTTAATATTGAAGTCTCCACTTAAAATCATCGGTACATTATCATATTTTCCGCCAAATCTTTTTACGAGTGTTTCCGAGCCTTCTTTTAAAAAATCATCAAATTTTCGAATGAAAATGGTTGTATCTGTCTCACAGATTTTCCAGGCGAAATATAAACGACAACCATTAATATGCATTGCCCATTCTCTCAGAATCGCAACGAGCAATGCACAGTATATACACATTGAACTTTTCACTAAATCCATTCCATTTCACTTATAAGATATACACAGCACTATACGTCAGCCGTATAGCTACAGATATTCTGCTATTTGCATGTCGGTGACGCGAACGCACGAGATTTCACCTATCCAAAAAGTGTGAAAGGCGAACAGCACACTACGCATGCGCCAGTCAGAGCATGTTGGTGACGCGAACCCATAAGATTTTCCCCTACCAAAAAGTGCTCAACGCCGCTAAACAAGTTTTCACTTCAACAATTTTTTCAAAAAACTGCAAAATGAAATATTTTTTCCCCAATTCATTTTATGAAAGCGAAAAATAAACTTCCTTATGAAAACTTTTTGTGTATCTATTTCATTTTATTGCATCACTATAATAAATACTGTTTGATGTGTTCATTTACTTGTAAAAGAAATTTGAAACAATCCATATAATAATACAGGGAGATTATAATTAAAACTGCGCTTTCAAAAAGGTTGTGAAAAAACAAACTGGTCGCAATGATTAGTAATTTCATCTGAAGATAATCACGCGGAGACGCTAAATTTTATCAATAGATGGCGCTGTACTCATATTGCGCGCACACCTCGACCACGATTCGAACTAACACTGTGAAGCCCTTATTTATATAAAACACGCATAACTCTGATATTTTTCAACAGAATTTTATTAAATGTAGGTTAACTTAGCGATTAGAAATCACTTGCGCTCAAAAGAAAGGATTTGATAATGTGTGGAGTCATGTTTTTAAAAACTGAGTACCGTAAAATCGGGCGTATAACGCGCACTTTTTTTTTTTGGATAGAGAACATTTATAACCCCCCGTGCATCCCAATGTATCACGCGGGGTGAACACAGAAGTAAGCGTGAAGCACACATCACAAAGGATTACAGCACAAACATCCATGCCTTCTCCGAGATTCGAACCCAGACCCTACGGCACCACCATCAGCGTCACTAACCACTCTACCGGATGGGCGGCAGCGCGCACCTTGAACACAAAAAATAAGATTGAAATTGACGGGTGCGTGTCATGCACTCGGTATAAAAAATGAGAGCTTTAAAAATAAAATAAGATGCGCATTGAAAAAAAATTAGATTTCTACATAGATCGAAATACTGTTTATTTAAAAGAAATGACATTCTTTAGTTTTAGAAGTATACTAATTTTTTCTCAAGTTTGGAATAATACCTCGAATATAAATGACTTCAAAACATAAAAGCATTGCATACGTACACATTTTAGGTTTCTTTGTAAAAAAGAGTGGGAGCAGTATACTGCGAATAAACGTAAAAATTAAAAATTGCAGGACAGTTTCGATGCGCATTATACATCGGATTTTACGGTAGTTGTGTTAATTTCATTGTGAATCCATTAAAACTCCAATTTAATTACATTTGATCCATTAAGGTATCCAACTGGTTGCGAGAACTTTTTTTTTAAAGATAGGAGATATGGGGATTTTTTGTTATTTTTAGATTTGGTTTAGTGTATTTTAAGAAAAATGTGCTAAAATTAAGGAGAGAAAAATAAATTATTATTACTAAAATGGGAAAAAAATAGGTAAAAGTTGACGAAAAAAAAGCATAAATGGGCGGCCCATTCTATACCAAAGTTTTATGAACAAAGTTTCAATTTTTTCAATCTAATATGTTGCTATATTATTTTTTTTTGGAAATGACCTGCAGGATAACAGATATTTTCTTTTTTACAAAAATAAAAGCACTTTATAACAGTTATTATATGAAATTGCTTAAAAAAAAAAACAGTGATTCTATTCACATAAGGGACTGTAAAATTTGTAATAAAATAGTGAGTGATAAATCTGAAGGTTAAAAGAATTCTACTATTATACAGAACTTACAGAAAAAAATTTCAGTTAAATATTTTCAAAACTGTTTTAGCAATCGCTGACCCCGTTTGATTATTTTCACAAAATCACATTTCGAGTATATGACAATTTGCTTGAAATAATAACATCTGCTTTTACTAAAACGCTTGTAGTTTTTGTTATAGTAAACGGAAAATGATAAACTTGGTATTTTTTAACGCTAATAAGATGACCTATAAAATAAAATCATTAAAAAAAATTTGTCAATTTTTGGCAAAATTCACAGTTTTAGGGTAGTCGGATACCTTAAAGACGTCGGACAAAATTTCGTGATCATGACCACATGCTACAGCGGCCACAGTTGATAGAAAGAACCTTCTTTTTATTGACCACTATAAAACAGATATACGTAATCTGAGAGTTTTTTAGTCTGAGGGTTTATTTCCGTAACGCACACATATTGAAGTGACCAGTAAGATGCACTTTCCCCCAT
The DNA here is from genome assembly GCA_019973975.1 of Trichonephila clavata. Lineage (NCBI taxonomy): Eukaryota > Metazoa > Arthropoda > Arachnida > Araneae > Nephilidae > Trichonephila > Trichonephila clavata. The sequence continues at coordinate 83,596 of BMAO01002971.1, forward strand.
TTTACTCGTTTTCCTTGTGTTAAAATAATGTATTTTCTTAATGCAATCTATTCATTGCAATTTACACCCTCAGTGTTTATTCTCTTCACTTAAGTATTGGATTTACAACCCCGGGTTACTGGAGGTATCTTTCCCTTGGGACTTAAACGGTAAATACGATTAACATGTCTCTGGGATTCTTTAGCGATCTTTTCTATGTTAGATCCTCTTCCTTATCTCTCTCTCTCTCTCTCTTCCTCCTCCAAAACTTCTCTTTTTCTCTTCTTTCCTAAGCCTTACTTCTAGATAAAACAGATAGATTCTTACTTCTTATCTTCTCTCTTACTTCATTGGGGTAATTATTCACATAATATGGTACTTGTTATACTAGTAAAGGAATTGTATTAAGTGCGAGGCCGTGGCAAGAATGTAGTTTTTACTCCCACAATTAAGGTTTTCTGATTTCCCAGCTATTTTACTTCGCGGAAAATTCAGGGAACAAAGCAGTTTCTCCCGAAATTTCCAAAAACGCATCAAAATTCTGAAAAATAAAAGAATCAGATATTTTTAATTGCGAGTTGATTTACAATTATGCAAAATAATGATGTCCATAAATTCCAAACTTTCTATCCTTTTATAAATCGAGTCTCAAAATACAAATAAAATATTATAATTATACATTTTTACAGTAAGATTTATATGAAAACATAAATAAAATATATGTTAGCACTCAAAGCAGTTTTAAGCTTTGTTTTTAACAACCCGGTAGCATGAAATGCCTCTTCAGCTTCAGTTAATGTTAGAGGGAATAGTTTTCAAAGTTTTCAAATTTGATGATCGATTTTCTGTCAAATAACTACATTTTTTGCGTTACTATCTTGTTTAAGCTAGATATCTTGCTTCTTGAGCCACATAGGACGTTGGTCTTTAAGTAGATGGGGTTCCCCCTTCCCCCTAATTTTTCCTTCAACGATAAAGCTCACCCTTTCAAAGTTTCTGTCTTCTCTTCTGAGTGCAAAAAGTTGACAGTGGTTCGTCTCCCTCTCAAAAAAGCCTTGTTATTATTATGTTAGATAGTTTAAGCAAATAGTTTTTATTTGGTAAACGTGAAAGATTATCATAGTAACATTGTCAACCAAAATTTAGTAATATAACTAAATACCGAGTCACTCCCTAATTTTTTAAAATTAATTTGTGAGCATTTCATTTTTTCTTTGTGAATTCTGAATTTTATTAATTCAACTCTCCAATAATGATCGCAAAACTCCTTCGGCAGTTAGGATCCATTTCGTGTGCACAGTTTTTCCCGGTCAATTTTTAGTGGATTCAAGCCCGCTGTTAGGTTCACATAAAAAACAGCACTGATAAAAGCAAGCATCACTGAATTAATGATTTTGTTTTATGACTTTTGAATCTATCATTTTCCATAAAAAGGTTAGTTCTAATGCTAAAATTAATAGATGTGTGTGATGTTTTTGTAGATAAACGTTCTTTTTTCTAATTTAACGAAAGAAGTTACTTTTTTAATTTAAACTACTTTCTGTTGAGTTTTTTACTTAGAAGTATGTTATTGAATATTTGAACACTAATAATGAAGGAATTTAATACTTTTTATAAAGAGAACTCTTTTAAATTTAACAGAGATTTCGGTAAAATCTTGGTTTGCCCTAACATCTACTATCATTGCATTCAGTTTCATCTTCAACATTAGCCAAAATTTATTATTCTTTACTATCAATTAATGCTATTATGTGATTTTCTCTCTAAAATTTTTTTCAAGCGTTGTCTACAAACTACTCCAGCGTGTTTTCTTGTCTAATTTTAAATCAATTTTTAACAGCCAAACTCTACATTAACATGAGTTTTGTAAAATACCATTTTTTACGAAGTGGTTTTCCGAATAATTTGACAGTACCGCGAACTTTTTTTTTCATGTTAATCATTTATATTAGTCACTGTCGTCTAACTGCTTCTTCAGAAGCAGGTGACACTGTCTCTACGTCAATGTATGAATAATACCACTTACCGTAAAATCCGGCATATAACGCACACATATGCTTTCAAGCAGCAATTTTTAATTTTTTAGGTATATTCGCCGTATAACGCGCACTTTGACTTTTGAAAAACTAGTATACTTCTAGACAGTAGCACACACAAAAATTGTTAAGGGAGGGGGGGGGGTATAGTTGAAAGTCCCCCAACTCGTATCATACCTCAAGACAACACCAATTGATTCTTCTGATTTTGTCGATTTTGTTAACAAAAAACAGCAAAAAAATAAATTATTGAATTAATTATTAGCATTAATAGTACTTAATTAAATTTTACGTTATATATACATGGGACTATCATTAATCGAAAAAAACTCAAGGGCTTTTGATGGGATTCAGACACTTAGGATACCCTCTTGTGTGCACCACTGCTTCTAGAGAACTATAACTTTTTTAGTTCACAAGGCATGTCATTTCTTTGAAATAAACAGTATTTCAATATGTGTAGAAGTAAATTTTTTTATGCTTCTCTCTTTTGTTATTTTTAAAATTATGTTTTTTACACCCGGTGTATAACGCACACCCTTAAATTTCGATCTCATTGTTTGTGTTAGAAGTGCGCGATATAAGCCGGATTTTATGGTAATAACAGGATGAAAAGGATAATGCAGGAATCCAGTCCTACAATATATTTTCGTTTAAAATAAATAATGATTTTTCACATTTTCATTTTGAACAAATGACATTTTACTTAGGGTTTCTCCTATATTCTGTTATGAGTTATTTCCTTAAATTTATTAACAATTCTTTTTCACGTCATTACCGTTGTGCTCAATTTAGAGTTATTAGTTAATATCTATACAAAGAAATATAAATTGATAGATTATTTTTGTGATTTTTAAATTGTGAATTTTGCCGAAAATTGACAATTTTTTTTATGATTTTATTTCATAGGCCATCTTATTAGCATTATAGAAATACCAAGTTTATTATTTTCCGTTCACTAGAACAAAAACTACAAGTGTTTTAGGGAAAGCAGACGCAATTACTTTAAGCAAGATATGTCATACTTTAAAACACATTTTAAAACGCGTTTATGACGTTTTAGTCGAAATGTGTTCTTTTGAAAATGCTCAAACGGGGACAGCGATTGCTCAAAAAGTTTAGAAAATATTTTAACTGAAATTTTTTGTGCATGTTCTGTATAATAGTAGAAGTGTTTTAACCTTCTGATTTATCAATCACCTGTTTTACCACAAAATTTTCGCTCCCTTATGTAAACATAATCACTATTTTTTTAAGCAATTTCATATAATATCGTAGGTAAAGGGCTCTAGTTTTTGTAAAAATTAAAATATCTCTTATCATGAAAGTTATTTAAAAAATGAATAACTTAGAAACACATCAGAATTCAAAAATTGAAAATTAGTTCATAAATTTTTGGTGCAGAATGGTCTCCTTTTATGTTATTTTTTGTAAATTTTTACCCATTTTATTAATAATAATTTCTTTTTCTCTTCTTAATTTTAGCACATTATTTTTAAATTGCACTAACAAATCTAAAACCCTAAAAAAATCCCCATATATCCATTTCTTAAGAAAAAAAAGTTGTTGCAAGTAGTCGGATACCTTAAATTACATGTATTGCTTTTCGATAAAGCTAATTGACTCCTTTCATAGTTTAGTTTTATGAACTTCTTCAGAATGTCTACTTGGGAATAAAGATCGCGTGTGCAGGATTCCATTGCAGAAGGGTTTCCATGACCTTGATATCATTGGCTAAAGATTTTTTGGAACAAAAAGGTAAAGTATCTCAGATGTAGAACAGGGATGGACAAATAGTAGCCACGTGTGACCCGCCAAGACAGTAAGAAGAATCCGTCTTGAACCGAGATTTCTTTCCTGTGTGCGACCAAGGTTCGTTTCGTATTTTCCACTGGGATTTCCATCTCAACACGCATGCACGCAAGAAAACTTTATAACGAGTGAAAATAAAGAAAAAAAAAGGAATTATCAACTGGGAAAATGTGTTCTCTGTATTTGGATCGACATATGTTTGTGTACAATTTTCCTTGCATGAAGATCGACAAGAGTAAATGCAAATGCAAATTGTCTGACATTAACGCAGGCTGTAATGTTATTAAACTGATTGCAAAATCGAATGCGCTTGCAATAAATATAAATTGAATAAAATAAAACTACCACTATTTTGTTTCACTTACATTGGTTGATTTTTTGGGGGGTGTAACGTAGCAGGCCTCCTCGTGGTGCACCCTGGAAAACGCTTAATCTGCTATAGATACTGCCGCTCTCTACGTCCTGATAAGGCTGTAATTTTATTGGATTCAAGTTTTGCCCTTCAGGCCTTGGCAAGTAACCAAGAAAAAGTTCCCGAGTCCAGAGTTGAAGGGAGCTGCTGAGCAGAATTCCAACAAAGGTTGTCTTCCAGTGGGTACCTTTCCATTGTGGGCTTTGGGAAAATGAAATGGCTAACCTTTTAGCAAAAAGAGGCTCGAATATTCTCCAAAGATCTTCTAGAGACTTGCCTCTTCACTGAGTAAAACTCGAAATTGATAGGATTTGTAAAAAAATGCTTTGGAGATGCTGCCACCAGTGCTGCCAAAAATAAATCATGGAGAGTGCTATTAAAACCTAACTGTGTCTCAGATTCTCCTCGTGCTGCTGCTGTGGCTGAGTTTAGATTGTTGACCGTACACAACTGCCTTTACGCTCATTTGTTTCGTTTTAATCTGATTTACTCCACTTTTTGTGTTTTGTGTGCTTCTGGACAAGTCATGGACGCTGCTCATCTTGACGTGTGCTCTGCACTTTATTCTAAGGAAATATTTGAGAACTCGTTGCCTAATTACCTGATGGTGAATGGCCAGGCATTTGATAAATAAATAACATTGATTGATTTTTATGGTACAATTTATACTTTTTCTAAGTTGAAAAGTTAACTAATGGATTCAATCATTATGAAAAGGTGTGGTTTTCTTGGTATCCTTCGCTTCCGCAAAGTGACCCTCGAACCAAAACAATTGCCAACTCCTAATGTCAAAGATACTTTGAATCTCAAAGGCATATAGAAAAAAGTTCAAAGAAAGGCACAATTCAAACTGATAAATTGAAATATAACGGAACACTTTCATTTTTGTTTATCAATCACATATTCGATCTCTGAGAAAAGAACTTTCATTTACAAAACCACGATCCTATTAAATTATTTGAAAAACTACGCGCACACACATTATAAGACAAACAAATACGAAAAATTAAATTGAAAGTCAAATACAGATAGACATTTAAAACTCATGTTATAAATCAAAGCATTATCTTCTTATTGGATTCCTCGAGAGCAAATGCAACTTCCTACCTTAAGACACCTGACCTGAAACGTAAAACTCAAGCTCAAGTGTGAATAAACGAATCGATTGAATACTTTCTTGCGTGCAGAGACTCTTTTTTTCTTTCTTTTTCTTCTTCTTTTGTCTTTAATCCGTTAAACCGCCTTAGAATTATTTTTTGGACACGAAACCATTCATCAATGCCTTTGGTGTAAGAGGAGAAAAAAAGGATAGCACGAGATATTTCGATGATTTTTTTTTTTGCATTTATTTTTGCTCATCGATATATTTAATGCAACAATGGGAGGTACCTTCGATAAATATTTTGAGTTGAAAAATCAAACTTTCTCTTAAGTTCAACAGAGAAAGAAAGCAGTTGGTTGTTTTTGTTAGGGATCCAGAAAGTCACTGAAAAGTTCTTATGAGAGTCTTTCTAAAAAAATATAATTGTAGTTTTTACGATTTCAAAGGAGCACTTTTTTCGTAATTTTTTTTTACACAAAAAAAAAACAGCAAGAAGTACAAATGTTTTAACTTATTGGTTCCTACAATCCTAAAGTGATGATTACAGTGACTAAACTTGCAAAATCCTTTTTTTTTTCGGTTTCTTTTATTTTAAATCAAATTTAGCTCTTGAGATAATTATATATTTTCTTTACTTCATACTTTTTTTGCCGTGAAGTGTTGATTTTTCAGTTTTCGTGAAATTCTGGGTGGTAATAATACTGTAGATTAGTGGTCTTCAAACTTTGTGAACTCACGGAACCCCTAGAACGTGTTTTCGTGGAGTCCCTACAACTAGAAGGTGTTTTCGTGGAGCCCCTACAACTAGAAAGCCTTTTTATAGAAGCCTATTTCACGCACAGACTTAAAAGAACATATCTAAAAGTAATATTTAAAGTAGATCAGCATTTTATAGGTTCTTTTAGCGAAGGTAATTAAAAAAAGTATTGCATTTTTTAAAAAAAATTTTAATCTCCTTATAGTATAATTCACTCATAAATAATATTAATCTATAATTCAAGTACCGCATACACCCATGCCTTATGTTTAATAACAGGGATATCTGCATGAATTTTTTCACGCAAACTTGTGACGTATCTATACGCGACCTTCTATTAGCAGTCCTAGGACAGTCAGCAAAAATTACCAATCTTCTACTAAAGAAGGAAACGTGATATGTAAATTAAGTTTATTATATATATTCCTAGTTCGCGAGTTAACGAGTTAGTGAATTAGAAGTGAAGAGAATAAATAAACATAAAGTTAGAAGTTCAGTTAACAAGAGGTGACAAGATAGTTACAAGGTGAAGATTACCAGATTTGGCTTAAAAGTCCTTGTAAAAGAGTATAGTCAGGAAGTGTTAAAAGGTCGGATTGAGTAGAAGACTGCATAAGTACCGGTACTGTTCCCTTCCTATTATGTTGATGTTTAGAGTGTTAAAGTCGCTAGGCGGACATTATGTACTTATCTTCTGTGTAAAGTAATATTAAGGAAGTACCACATTATTATAAAGTGGTTATTATATGTATTCTCCCCAAACGCGAATCTTTTCTCTTCCCTCTGTTGTTTGACTGAATTATCCGATTTATAGTGTTGATTTGTGTTTGAGTTGATTAAAGTGACAAATAAAATAATTGGAATTTATCATGTCGAATGATCCTTTATTTTTTTCCACACCTGTAGCCGGGTCACAGGGTAGAAGGGAATTGGGCTTGTTTCAAACTGTCGAAGTCTATTGAAATTAACTGTAATCGCATTACATATTTTGAGTTTAATTTGTTTCTATACTTCGTTCGAAGCCAATCGCTTTGAGAAATATTTTTCACTTATACACATTGTTCTGAAGTACATTGAAATGTCTAGGCTGTGTGAGAAATACTGTATATTTTACATGAATTTGTAGCCTAAAACTAAAGAGCCATCCTTGCTTGAATTTAGATTTTTAACATTAGATCTGCTCATATGTCGATAAGTTGCTCCCTCTCCTTTATTGTAGATGTTTTTTTTTTCCCCACAAATGCAAAAAGGTTCATTTTCTATTAGAAAATTAATTAGTACTAATTTTGCAGGGTATTGTACTGACAAGTATAAAATTATCTCGTGGAACCCGGGATGGTAAACAATAAAATATTCACAATCTAGTCGGTAATATTTTTATGTTATATATTTTAATCGGTAATAATATATTTTCATATTCTTCTATCATTTCTATTATAAAAGTTTAAAAAGCATTGCAAAATGAAGTTTTATGTATAAATAAAATTTTCAGTTTCTTAATGACAGGGCTGAGCTTTAAATTCTTGTGGGTATATAAACTTCATACAGAACGTTAATCCATTTAGCGACAAACTATTTTCTAGGTGAAGTTCAGGTTGTGTGTATGTGTATTGGACAGGGAAATAAGACAAAGAGTTCTAATCTAACCTTAATGAATAATTTTTGAAAACATTCTTCTACTGTTCTGTATCTTATTATTATTACTAGCTGTTACCCGTCCGCTTCGCTGGGAATTTCATGATGTTTTATAAATTTTTACTGCTTATATATATGTATAAATTATTGATATCTAAGTCCTGCATTAAGAATTCGATTGTATTGAAAAATATACTTATACCTGTAACTGTCACCTGTTGATAAAAAAAGGGGGCAGAACTCATCTAATTTGTGTTTTCTAAAAATCTCTAAAATTGAAGCATATAATGATGTTTGCTCTTTCGTAACCCAAAAACCAAGTGCATTCCCGCAAAACCAATTTTCGGTGGATCTCTACTCCGTAAATTGAACACGCAAGCCAAATTTCAAGTCTAAATCTAACAGAAAAAAAAAAGTTTTACTATCAATATCCCCGTAATTCCGTTGAGAGCCGTTTTCCAAAATAACCGCTCTTAGCGGATTTCAACTGAACAAAAGAAAAATGCAAAACAAATTTCATTATTATAGTCCTTGTAGCTCGAAAAAAGTAATTTTTTTCGTCAATACGTCCCAGTAACCCCCTGCACCCCCCCCAGAACTTGATTTGCTGAAAATACATTAGTGGATCCCTATTCAACAAAAGAAACATGCTTAACAAATTTAAAGTTTGTGGGTCAAACAATTCAAAACAGGAATTTTTTCTTTAACTTCCTTTGACCCCTCGCAACTCTCCTTGGGGTCAATTTTCGTTTTACTCTTTGTTAGAGGAACACTATTCCATGAAAGGAACATGTCTACCAATTTTCAAGCAGGATGATCAAATAGTTTAAAATGGAAATATTTATCAATTACGCCTCTTAATCTCCCGAAATTAAACTTAGTAGTTGATATTCGCAAAACCCATTTTGTAGCGGTTCTCTACGAAAGGAATCTGCTTATCAAATTTCAAGACTGTACGTCTAATAGTTTTAAAAATGGGGATAATTATCTATAACGCCACTTGAGCCCCTGCAACGCCACTTCTGGGTCTGTTTTCACAAAACCAATTTTGTAGGGGAATTGCACACTATGAAAGGAATCTGGCTAGCAAAATTTGAAGACTGTGCGTCCAATAAATTAAAAATGCAAAAAAAAAATTATCAATAACGCCCCTTGAACCCCCGCAACGCGGCCTAGGGGTCGATTTTCACAAAACACATTTTGTAGTGTATCTCTATCCTATGAGAGGAATCTGCTTACCAAATTTCAAACGGTGCGTCTAATAGTTTAAAAAATAGAAATAATTATTTATATCTGCCCTTAACACCCCTTGGGGGTCAATTTTTCCCAAACCTGTTTTGTAGCGGATATTTACTCCATGAAAGAAACATTCCTACCAATTTTCAAGCAGGGTGGTGAAGTAGTTTAAAAACGAAAATATTTATCTAGTACGCCACTAAATCCCTCGCAACGCCATTTAGAGGTCTGTTTTCACAAAACCTTCTTATAGCTGATCTCTACTCTATAAAAGAAATCTACTTATCAAATATAAAGACTGTGCGTCTAATAGTTTAAAAATGGAAATAATTATCTATAACGCCCCTTAAGTCCCGTAACGCCACTTGAGGGCAATTTTCACGAAACTCATTTTGTAGCGTATCTCTACCCTATGAGAGGAATCTACTTACTAAGTTTCAAGACTGTACGTCTAATAACTTAAAAATCGGAATGTCTAACGCCTCTTAAACCTCCGCCCCCGCAAACAATTGCTGCTAATTTGAAATTACAAACAGACACTTCAATTTTATTTATTTTTATAGATATGGATTGTGGGATAATAATAACTATTGTTTAAATGTGACTAAAAATGTAAATAAAAAAAAGAGAAAGGATTAAAACTTATCAATTTTTTGTTTTTTGCATTGCTTTTTGCTTATGAAGCCTTGATTTATTATTTTTAAAAGTGCATCCGAAACAGCCGATGCTCTACTTAACTGAACAGTGAGATAACAATCATAAAAAAAAATTATGGCACGTGTCAGCGAATTATGATGTGCGCGTAACACTGTTATGTCTGATGAAGAGCATCGGTCGCCAGTAACCAAAACAACGACTTCATTAGCTCAGCTTGGCGTTCAATTTGGCGTTCATCTTGACATTCAGTTTCACGTTCACCCGTATAGTTTCCGTTCCCGTAAGAATACGGGAATAAAATATAGCCTATGTTACTCCCCGTTAATGTAGCTTTCCATTAGTGAAAGAATTTTTAAAATCGCACCAGCCGTTTCCGAGATTAGCCGGAAACAAACAGACAGAACAGACAGATAGACAGACAAAAATTTTAAAAATTGGTTTTTTTGTTATGAGTACCGTATATACTTTTAGTGCATTAAGTAAAAAGCTGCTAATTTGAAATTACAAACAGACACTTCAATTTTATTTATTTGTATAGATTATACCCAAGGGAGCCTCACTTGCTATCTAGAACTTGAAGTATCTTTTCATGATTCCGAAATATTCCAGCTAAAACAGTCCAATTTCATTGATTACATCAAGTAAAATTGCGACGTCTCGAATTATTGACAAACATTACAACGTTTAAGTTATTTGATTCAAGCTTTTTATAATTAATCGAAAGAAACTTTACGAGAGGTGTCACCCCCAAAATAACCTGAATTTATTTTTTATTTCTTTTTATTCTGCATTTTTATTGAATTATATATTAGTCCCTTTCTCAAAATATGGCTCATTTGCATTGATGCACTTGTTCCAATACTTTTGCCACTGCTCTCAAAAGTTCAGGAACTCTTGAGGCAGGATACTACTGTTCAAAGCCGTTCAAGTATTTTCTTTGGCTTCATGCACATCACTGAACCGCTTTCCTTTCAGACCTCTCTTCAATGTGGAAACAAAAAAAAAAGAGTCCGACAGAGCCGGATCGAGTGAGTTGCGTGGATGAAGCACAAGAACCATGTTGTTGTTTGTAAAAAAAACTGTCAAACCCTCAAATCTGAGTGAACTGGAGCATTGTCATGAATGCGTTCCATGACACGTTCGTTTCTTTAAAAATTTGGTCAATGGTCTCTCGACGATCTTCATCAATTGCATGTTTGACTGTGGCAATGGTTTCGTCATTTCTTCCTGTAGAAGGATACCCTGGGCATGACATGTTTTCAGTTGACATTGAAACGAACTTACTTTCCTTCTACCCTGTGACCCAGCTAATGGTGTGGAAGGAAGTGAAGGATGACTCGACATGATAATTTCCAATTATTTTATTTACCACTTTAATCGACTCAAACTCAAATAAATTTAACACTATAAATAGGATGATCCAGTCAAACAACAGAGGGAAGGGACGAGAGTCGCGTTTGGGGAGAATACATTTAATAATCACTTTATAATAATGGTTCTTTCCTATTATTACTTTACACAGTAGATATGTACTCAATGTCCGCTTAACGACTTTAATACTTTAAATATCAAAGTAATAGGAAGGTGACAGTACCTAAACCTAAGCAGTCCTCTAATCAATATAATTTATCAATGATAACTCCTTTCATTAATCTTTCACAAGGCCTTTTCAACCCCTTACCGTAATCTTCACCTTGTACCTATCTTGTCACCTCTAGTTAACTAAACTTCTCATCTTCTAACTTTCTGTAATCTATTATCTTCACTTCAACTCACTAACTTTCTTAACTCGCGAACAAGAACTATATATAATAAACTTAATTTGCATATCACGTTTAATTCTTAGGAGAAGATTGGTGAATTTTGCTGGCCCCAAAGAATACCCAAGAGGATTATTAGTAGGAGGACGCGTATAGATCCGTCACAACATGATGCTAAATTTGAACGGAAAAACCACTCATAAACCTGTGATTTTCCCAAAGGCTCGCCATTAAAGGTTCTTCAAAGCATCCCAATGGTCTCTGCTGCAGTTTTCTCAACAGAAAGTAAAACTTCACACAATTTTTGTTCTTTGTAGTTGACTATATCACTAATCGCCAAAGGGTTGAAACAGGAACACACACAACTCAGCACCACATGCACAATCCACTTAACTCAGACTGACGCCAATTCACTAATGGTCGTGTTAGACCCCCAATTAACACCACCTAAGAGCACAACTCATACCTACAAAGCATGCTCACACTACAGTTCGATTCCGGTTACTTTTGGGTTTCCCTTCGTATTTGATGACCGGTTTAAGTATCTAAAGGCTTGTGATTTCAAAACTGAAGATTTCTGACTACTAAGCTAGGATTCCCTATTGAAATCTCTTCCAGTGATTTTTATTCAGGTATTCTCTGCTGGCTTATTCTCTATTTCAACACGTTTGTAATAAACCTACTTCCCGTCTACCCTGTGACCCAGCTAAAGGTGTGGAAGGAAGTGAAGGATTAGGAAGGAAGTCCAATTATTTTATTTAGCACTTTGATCGACTCAAACACAATTCAATGCAACCCTATAAATAGGATGTTCCAATCAGTCCACGAGGGAAAGGACGAGAGTCGCGTTTTGGGAGAATACATTTAATAAACCACTTTATATAGCAATAGTTCTTTTATCTCAATATTACTTTACACAGTAGATATATAACTAATGGCCGCTGAACCTTTTAAATACTTTAAACATCCAACGCAAAATGAAGGTGACAATACCTAAACTTAAGCAGTATTCTAATCAATTTAATTTATCAATAACTTCCTGTCTTTACTCTTTTACAAGCCCTTTCTAACCTTTTATAGTAATCCGCCTTGTATATCTCTTGTCATCTTTAGTTACTAACCTTCTAACTTTCTATTATATATTCTTCATCACTTTCTAACTCAATAACTCTCTTTAACTCGTGAACTAGAACTATATACGAAAGTTGGGGCAAAAGTCATGGGAACTATTTTTTTTCTTCTTGAAACTAGTCCGGTTGGAAAATGTGACACATACAGACGAAAGGACAAGGTTTTAACTACATGTGTGGACAATGAATAGCACTGAAATATCGTAACACACTAATTTATTGTAGCAGTATACAGGGCAATATGGCCTTAACGGTGCAAAATAATGACAGCAGAGTACACATAAAGTTGACATGACGATGCGTTTGTTTTGCATTTCTTAATCTTTTTGTTTGTTGTCTCGATCGTCTGTCTTTATCCACGAGTGCTCGATGACGGCACGTACCAAGTCGATCCTCACACTGAGCGGTCGTCCCGCACGTTGCTCATCACTGGTTGACACACGCACTTGCTGAAATTTATCTACCCAGTGTATGGTAGGGCAATATTCCCACGGGCTTCCATAAATTCACTATGACATTCAATCTCATTTCTCCCTCGGAGAACGGCTATTTTGATGTAAGCGCGCTGCTCAACACGGGTTACTTCCATTTCACACGACACTCACCAACTGACTGATTTCACAGCCCTCGCTGAGCTACTACCAGCTATCACAGAGCCATCTGTTGTTCTGCATACACAGTATGCCTGCAGATCTTCCACACGACTACGACATACGTTTGTGGTCCGTTCACATATTTACAAGAAAAAGAATAGTTGCCATGACTTATGCCTCAACCCTCGTATACTAAACTTAATTTGCATATCACGCTTCCTTCTTAGGAGAAGATTGATGAATTTTGCTACCCCAAAGAATTAGTAGGAGGACCCTTATAGATAGATCTCCGTCACACGTTTACCTCTAGTAATACTCCTTTAGACAGGTCCCTTATCCGCTCTTTTCATTCGTATCCTCCTCCCCTATTCACTACACTTTTACTCAAGCAATACTCATTTGCTTACATTTAGGGTTCCTTCAAAAGGTATAGTTCTCATATCAAACAACATCATAAAGTAGCCCAAGAGATTTCTAAAAGGAAAGTTCATGAGAACAGACTACAAAATTTGTCTTCGCGTAATGGACTATGTGTTTATGTGCTTACTGAATTTCATCAGGTTTCCTATGTGCAACTTCGAGTGATTGTGTGAGTCATAGAGCTTCTGTTATTTAATACACACACATTTCTAATCCATTGTATTCTAATGTTAATACTAAGTTTTGTTGTGTGAAAGGTATCTCGTATAAGGTAAAAGCTGTGGCATGTTGAACTTCCAACAGCACCACATGGGCAGCAGAAAGTGTTTGTAATTTTAAATCAATTTAGATATAATAAATACCCCTGGATGGTCAAAAACATGTTTATTTGTTCGTAGCTTGTAGTTTTATGTTAACGATAAATAAAAAATTGTTTCGTAGGTCTTTTAATGTTAGAGTTTGCTAGTATATACTCTAATCATTAAAAAGTTGTTGAAGCGTGCGTTTCATGAAGGAGTGCAAAGTGTAGTGATTTGATACTTGATATTAGAAAGTACATAACGTGAGTATCTAGTGACATACGATGTCTGTTTTTTTAAGTAAGGTCCGTTTGTTTTTAAAAAAAATAACGACAATATTTTGTCAAAAACCCTTTATTTTAGGATTGTACATACTTTTGCCTATTTGTCTACATAGTTGCTGAGTTTATTAGTGCACTTGTCATACCTTAGAACTAAGTTTTGAAAATCATCTTCAAAGAAGTCTACCGCCTGGTCGGTCAGCCAAGAACTCACGGCCGCTTTCACTTCTTCATTGTCACTGAAGTGCTTCCCACCAAGACTGTGTTTCAGGTACCGGAAAAGGTGGAAATCGCTGGGAGCAAGGTCGGGGCTGTTTGGTGCATGGTCCAAAACCTCCCAGCCAAAAGATTCGATTAAGTCCCGAGTCGTTCGAGAAGTGTGAAGTTCTCACCTTTAAACTTGCTGACCCATTTTAGAACTTTGCTGTCACTCATTGCTTCAGTGCTATAAACTTCTGTTATATGGCGATGAATGTCTGCAGCCGACATGTTTCTCGTAGTAAGAAAACGGATTGCAAACCTATCTCCCACTTGGCGGGTGATTCATTCACCTTAAATATTTTAAAGACGCACAGCGGAACTTACACAACTTCTACAGAACTAAAAATGGCGCTAATGAGTTAGCAAAGGATGCTGGTCAGTGATGCAGAGACCCGTTGAGGCGCAAGTATGAACTAGGGAACTATACGTGCCAACGGACCTTACTTAAAAAATAGCCATCGTATTATGTCAAATACATATTCAATTAACAAGAGACAATAAATTTCTCAAGTACACGATTTGAAGTATTAAATGTTTATATTAACATATTTGTATTCAAATATACGTAACAAATTTTTATTCTAAATTATAGTTTTTAATTTAATACCCTAACTTCTTGACGTATAAAACCTTTCTATCCTCAGTAGTTGATGTGATTTCAAAAGGGACAGAGTAAGACTTTTGACACTTATGATAGTTTTGTTTGGATACATATCTCATATTACTCCAGGAATACATTTTCTAGTAATCTTATTGACCAGTAGCACATGTGATTCAACATGTTTGAAAAATAAATGCGAGCATACATGCATATGTGTGCGTCTGTGTGCGTGTGTTAGTGTGTATGCGTCTCTGTGTGTGTGATAGAGAAATGTAAAATGCATCTAAAGACACGAAAGAATAAATAATAAACACAAAATACAAAACTCCCAAAACAACATATTAAATGCTGAAAAGGAAGATAAGTAATACAACTGAAGTGGTGCACTTATCCGGAGGACAGAACCCGGGACCATTGGATTCGAAACCGAGTAATTTAACCACTATACCAAAATTATCACCTTAGTACGGAGGTTGTTACTGGCTTTTATAGATGATAGCGCTACACAACTAAATAAACATTTAAGGAGTCACTGCCCAGTGAGTCAAAAAGAAATTTTGAACTTAGCACTGAATAAGTGGGGTTAAATTAGTTTGATGGTACTAGCCATCTCTCTTTGGAACTCGATAGATCAATGAGGAAAGACCCCAGAAGAATATAAACAAAAAAATTGAAACGAAATTTCGCTAGTTTTTGCTTTTTTATAGTGCTGATACAGATTTGTGTCATTATTTCTTTTCAGCTCAATAGTAGTACATTTAGAGGAGTGGTACAGTACACTACTTTCTGTTAGTAAAAAGTTCATTAGTTGCATTATTGTAAAATACAACATGTGAAAAACGCGTAAAATTACTTGGCCATGCCAATGATTGATATCTTGTTTTTTAAAGAAATGGGAGTTCTTAAAATGATTGCATAGCCACAGTTGTCTAGGTAAACATTCAAAGCATATAAAAACATTTCATTTACACTAGCATGTCAGAAGAGATTCATGCTAATGAGGTTGTAAGTTGGTTGGTTATCAAATACAGAGATAAAAAAGAGAGGAGAGAAAAGCATTTCCCACTTAGTATGATAGAATAATTCTTCTGTTTGAAGAAAATTTATATATATATATATATATATATATATATGTATATAACTTCGGCCTTTACAAACATATTTAATATTTACAAATAAAACGGCTCTGTAAAGCTACTTCAAAAATAATTACCGTATTTATTCGAATCTAAGCAGCGATCAATTAAGCAGCCCCACCCCAAATTCTCAACAAATTTTTGTGAAAAAAAAACAGTATAAAAAGGATTATCAATAACCGATATATACGAAATAAAAAAATAATAAGTAAAATGAGAACTAATAAGTGAATAATTGATTTATTTTACCATAATTAACAGTTTTCAAATACATACATGTACCTGTAATTGCTCTAACTGTCAAGTATTCAATTTCCCTCTTCCAACGAATTTTTTCGCCTTTGATTCTAAGTCGCAGTCGATTTTCAGTAGCATTAACATTAAAAAAAAAAGAGTGCGGCTTAGATTCGAATGAGCACGGTAATTGCAAATAGTGTTTGAAATATTTGATATGTGTTTCAAAACAGAAAAATGATTTTTTCTATTCTTCGATATTCTCATCTATTTCTGTCGACAAAACAAACCCAGAAGTGTTTATTCTGCAATAAATTACGAGAATGATCAGAATTTTAAGTAGAGAGGAGCCCTCTTTCATTTAATTAAAATATTTTTAATCTTGAAAAGTCAAGAATAGAGAAAGAGAGAAAAAAAATCCAGATCTTCATCCCTCTCTTTTTTTTTATGCATTTCATTATATTTCACATCTAAACCTTTAATCAGATTAAAGAACCGGGTGAACAATTCATTTCCGAAATTCCATTTTTAATAAACTTCGTTCCATCTTGTTCTAATTACTTGCCGTTTAATTTAATCAACTCTAATATGCTGGAAGTCTCAGAATGTAGATTTCTTGTCTCCCGGGGAAACTTTGGAGATTAAATTACGCTTGGAAGTAGACTTCTAGACAGTAGATGGTGTAGACTGCAACATACTTGTATATAAAATTGAATTTCCTCAGCAACCTTCAGATCTAAAAGTAACGTTGGCATAGACAAAAGCAAAGCTCCTGCTCAGTTAATAAAGAAAGACTGAGATAATTTATTAAAACTTTTTGGATAAAAGGAACTTGACATTTATATTAGTTCGGTGCTGTCACATAAAGAATGTAGAAATTCGAAACTGTTTCCAGCCGAATAATCAGGAGTTGTCACAACAATTTAAAAGCAAGTTGAAATATCGCAGTTGTAGTTAGTTTTAAGGGAAGCCATTTTATTCTTTGAATTTAACTTGCTTGAAGTTGAATGTTAACTTTTTTTCTAAGGGAGGTTTAATAACACTAGCACTTCTCTTTGTTGTTTTTGTGTTAAAAATGTCATTTACTTTTTGTTAATTCTGGAAAGAAGTTTGTTGTTTTTGTGTTAAAAATGTCATTTACTTTTTGTTAATTCTGGAAAGAAGTTTGTTGCTTTTAAACATAAAAAAGAATTGCTCTGAAAATAGGAAAATAAAACATTTAAATTGATCATGGTAAATGAAATACGAACTTAAAAGTACTTTTTATCTAAAACATTATGCAATTTGCGTAACTTTTCAGAGAAATAGAAATGTAATATTTTAAATGGTTTTAAATTTCTTAATACTTTTAAAAGAACAGAATGAAAAAATGTATAATTTAAAAGGATACAGAAACAGAGTTAAGCATTTTAAGATATTTGACTGCGGCTCAGAACCGGGAATTCGTAAAGTGTACAAATGAATAATCTTTTTTTACAATTCCTAATACACTGCTGGCCATCGAAAATGCAACACCAAGGAAAACAAGAGATAGCACAACAAAATTTATTTTGTAGATAACATGTTGACCAAGTATCAAATGATTAAATTTATAGACTTCTGTGAAGTGTGGTTCCTACCAGAATCAGTAGCCACCATTCTGATCACCGCTGCCACACTCCTCGGCATTGATTGAAAGAGACTTTGGATGTGTTCTTGGGATACAGCAGACCAAGCAGCTTCCACACGTTGCCAAAGTTGATCTGGTGTGGCAGCTGGGGGTGTAATCTGGGTCAATCGTTGAGCAACCATGGACCACATGTTTTCTATCGGAGAAAGATCCGGAGAGCGAGCTGAAGAGGGAAGCAATTCAATCTGGCGATTAACGAAGAACCTTTGGACAATACGTGCCGCGTGTGGTCGCGCATTATCCTGTTGAAATATGGCTGTGACCTAGCCCTGAAGGTAAGGAAGGACAACTGGCTTTAACACCTCAGAAATGCAGCGCTGGCTGTTTAAAGTACCGGCAATGTGAACTAGAGGAGTGCGAGAGTGATATCAAATACCGCCCCATACCATAATAATCGGTGCAGGACCAGTGTGATGGTGCATAACGCAGCTGTTCAGCATCCTCTCTCCACGGTATCTCCAGACTCGAATCCGACCATTGTGGTGTTGCAGACAGATGCGTGACTCGTCAGTAAAGACAGTTTCATTCCATTCTGCCACCCACATCCTTGTTTCATCGCACCATTGGCGGCGGAGACGTCTGTGGTTCTGCGTCAAGGGTAGACCAAGCAATGGACGTCTTGCGGACAGACCACTCTGCTGTAAACGGCGTTGAAGGGTACGCGCAGACTCAATGAGCTGTGCTATGACTTAATGTGCTGTGCTATGGTTCGTGATGTGACTGAGCGATCCGTCGCTGCCATGCGCACAATTTGCCTTCCCTCACGTGAAGTGGTGGATTGAGGTGGATGCGATCGACCACGTCGGTTCGTCGTACCCTCCTGCATCCAACTGTCACATATCCGCATTACAGTTGTTTGGTTTCGTCCAGCACGACTACCAATTTCCCTGAAAGATAATCCACAATCTCGGTAGGCCACTATCCTTCCTCTGTCGAACTCGGATACTTGATCAAAGCTGATCACTGTTTTCTACGAGACATAACTGATCGTTTTTGAAAAAACCACAAGAAAAACACAATTGCCGAACTTGAAATCGTCGAAATCTCCAAGCCTTAAATAGCGCTTTGAGGTGGCGCCACAGGCGTGCGTGATGTGTGTCTGCGCTGAAATTCTAATCATTTGCATATCTCACCTCCGCTAATGCATGTTGTAAATTTCATGTTATTTGCGTGCTTCCTTCAGGGTGTTGCATTTACGGTGGCCAGCAGTGTATTAGTTCACTCTCCCCCTATATATATATATATATATATATATATATATATATATATATATATATATATATATATATATATATCTTATTCAAATTTCCTGTCTTTAATAAAATACTTTCTATTCATCCATTCAAGTTGAAATGCATTTTTTTAAACTTGTAGTGAATGACACTTGATGTCAATACAGGTTATTCAAATATTTGTTCATTAATTAAATTTAAAAATGAATAAATAGTAACAAACAAAATTAATAGTCCAACAGCATATATAGAAATTAAAATCGTTCGTTGGGTCCCTGTAGTGCAACGGATAGCGCGTTGGGCTTCTGATTCAAATTCCATGGGTTCGAATCCCACCTGCGACGGCCTAGTTCTTGAGAATGTGATATTTTTTACTATACTATTTTATTAGAATAATTAAATTTAATTAATGAATAAAAGTAAAAACTAAACAAGAAAATAGCCCAACACCCTATATAGAAAGGAAAATAGAAAATTGCAAGGAAAATTGCTTTCTACTTTGTCGCTTAATATTGTGATTCTGTCATATGTACATATATATATATTAATATTAATAATATATATGTTAATTGTAATTATTTAATAAAAAGTAACTAAAACAAAAATTTTCTTTGTTGACCTAAGTAGGAATTGACTTAATTTCTTTTGTATATTATTTGTTTATATTTAGTACAGCTTGAATTAACATATACAAAAAATTGCTTTAAAAAATTGTTACAATAAAAAAAAGTTAAAGCGATTTTTTCAACAAAAAATCTAAGAAAAATTTACATATATTCAAAATCTTCTCCTTTTATGGAAAATACATCAATAATAACAATATTTTACCTATATATATAGCTAAGATTCCACCCCAGAGTTTAGTACTAGGGATTTTGAAGAATTCACATAATTTTCAGAGTTTATATCTGTAGTGATATAATCTATATAAGCCAGTAACAGCCTCCGCACCATGGTGATCATTTTGGTGAAGTGGTTAAGTTACTCGGTTTCGGATCCAAAGGTCCCGGGTTCTGTCCTCAGGATAAAACGCGCCACTTCATATCAATCGAAATATTGAAACATGTGTTCTCTGTTAAAATTTCTCTTCTCTCTCTGTATTATCTTAAAATATGAATAAATCCAATCCTAAATTATATATTTAAAAAATCCTAGTACACATACACTCAGGCTCTGTACAGAAGTCTTGGATATTTACAGAAAATATTATTGTTACAGAAGTATTTTCTAGCAATGAAGAATATTTTGAAAATATGTCTTTTTTTTCCCCTTCATTTTTTGCCAAAAGATTGCATTAAAATTTTTTGATTGTAATAATATTCTTAGAACATTTTTACATGTAATTCAAATGACACTAAACTTCAAATTTATTAATTTTAGTCTGTTATATATAAAGTTAAGGTTTTGAACATAGTAGAATACCTTAAGCAAAACAGACGTGAAAGCATAATATTGTAGCAAGAAAAAAGATTTTGATAAAAAAAAGTTTAAAGCATATGTGTAGTTTCTGTTTTTGAATCAATGTTAGAAAAAGAATGATTTCTCTCTCTCTCTCTCTCTCTCTTTAAAAATTATACAAACATATTTTTTTGCTCTTTTCATTACTAATTTTCTTAGAAATTTTCCTTTGATTAGATTAAAAATAAAAACAGAAACATTCGCATTTAAATTTTGGTTGAATAATAAGCTACACAGAAAGGACATAAAATCTCTAGGCTTAGAACGTTCCCGCTTTTGGTCTTCATTTGATCAAGAACCATAATGTTTAGTATATAATATCCTTAACATTTATGAGAACCACTAAAAAAATCAAAGTTAAATATCATAAAGTATCAGGTATACCCGTTCTTCGTACGGGTGAATAAAAAAATTAAACAATACAAATTGAAGGATAAAGTAGTTTTTAATGAGTTAATTTTACGTGAATCGCAAAGTAAAAAAAGGCCTTTTAGTCTGTAGGTCTAATAGTTGATATAAAGGATTTTTTATTTATTTATAACGCTCCCGTAACTCCCCTTGAGGGTCGATTTTTGAAAACACCTTCCTAAGCTGATCTCTACTCAGCTAAAGTAACCCATTGTTACAAATTTTGTGTAATGAATGCTTATAATAGTGTAAATGATTTATATCTGGATGTGTAATACGTTAATATTACTTTCTGTGTATTTATTTTATGCAAAAATTGTAATATTCGCAAGCAACGCCGTTCCTTACATTTTAATGGCGATTCAATGGAAACATAGCGAAAGGTTGGTGATAGAGCCAAGTTGGCATCATTTTTTAGACCACGTTGAGAACTTGAGATTGATTGAACGGTGCAGAAGTTGATATACTGTAGCGCCACCTGGTGGGAAACTGCAACAAAAAGGATTGCACAAAAAGTGGGGTTCAGAGCATTTATATAAGCACAAAATGGGCCAAACGAATTATATTCTGAAATTTTAAAGACGTTAATTGGCGAGAAAGTTGCCAATATTTTGGTTTATATAAGTGATGACAACTAAGAGATAACGAGAAAATAAAAGCTTTAATTGTGAAAAAGTAAGAACTCTCTCATATCGTTTGCTTAAAAAAGTTTAAGAAAAGTAAACGGACTTTCAGGATATAAGTTTTTCTAGCCTTACATAGTATACGGCATTATATAAGTTATATAAACAATTCTACGTATTATCGCAACGATATTGGTGACATTATATGAAAAGAAGCACATGGTTGCCAATTCAGCACGTAGGACACATGGGAGACGAGGGTTGCCAACTTGACGAGTTATCTTGAACGTTGGCATTGTTGTGATAGCACGTAAGTACCATGTAAACATATATATTATACAAATACAATCTACATAAGAAATGTACACATATAAATATTTTAATCATTTGAGTCCCAGAGGGTATTGATAAAACACTGTCGAAGAATCCCAAACAGCGCAATCCCGCTTTCTCAGAATGAATATGAAAAGACCCAAGCAGCGCGACAGCGCTTGTTTTATTTTATGTCAAGAAATTCCAAGCAGCGCGACAGCGCTTGTTTTATTTTATGTCAAGAAATTCCAAGCAGCGCGATAGAGCTTTGCTCATTTTACACCGATGAATCCCTATCGGAGCTATAATATTTTTTTACTTATTGTAAAATGTACTATTTACATTAAAAAGAGCTGTGCAATGTACTTGCTTCAGTAAATCTAAGCGAGCGACTTCAACAATCGGCATCGCACCGTCAGTTGTCCATAATGTTCGAAATGCACTGGGTTTTCTTAACATAAAATCTCAACAGAGGGATCGCGCTGCTTGAGACCCAAACGGTTAAATAATGAGACTAATTGACATTTAAATCGTATATACTCATGTATAAGTATATGAGAATGTATAGATATTTAAACATTGTCCTTTACAGAAAATGGATGAAATAAACAAATCCGCCGATGAATGTTCACGAAAAAGAGAACGCATCCATGTGAAAATGCTGTAAAAGAAAACGTAATACATCCGAACAATTCGATTCTCCTGCCCAGAATAAAGCAAAAATTTTCACTTCTATCATGTGGTGATAAGAACACGCACAATTTGTTTTTATATACTGAATCAAAAAGAATTGCAAAGGAGAGACTACAAAAACAAGCTTGAGTGCATTAATTGTTATGCAAAAACAATTTTAAAACTGTTTTCAAAAAATTTCAAAACCTTTAGAAAATTTTGATTTGAAAATAATTACAATCTTACATCAAGAAAAATTAATTATGCATAAAAAGCTTGATTTTAAAAATGTTTATCAGTTTTTAGGTAGAAATAAAAAGTTATTTAGGAACACTATAATAACAGAAATTTAAAATATTAGCATTATATATAAAATAATTAAGAAATAATATGTAAATTCATAATAATATATTATAAGCCCCTTTCTTCATTTAATAATAGAAAAGCACGCATTAGTCTTTAAATAGTTGATTAAGTTCACAAAAGTATTCAGATTGTTGAAAACACTCAATAAATGTTTATCGAACGTGATAGGTCTTAATCACTCGTTAATTAAGTTGAAGTTAAATAACTTCGTAATTAAGATTCATGGCTCTCATTAAGGGGTCAACACGAAGCTAAGCTCATGAAATCTTAAAGTCTTTCAATGAAGTCACTAAACTTGTGTAGAATGAATGCATTGTCCTTAAGTTTCAATTAATTCAATTCGGTTTAAGCTGAGCATTGTGTGAGTTTTTGAAGAGAACAGGAAATATATTTAAGTGATATACTTGCACAAAACTTTCAGATACTAAAATCTGAATTAACTACTCTTATGCATTTAAATTTCATCGGGATACCTTTTAATTTTAAGCAGAAGGAGATTAAAATTTCTATGAAAATGGTTCCTAAAAATTCAGAATATTTACAGTAAATGTTACAGGTTCTGTGGTATACAGTGCGTCAAATAAGTTTTAAGGCTGTGGTCGTAAAAAAAATGGAAACAAGAAATTAATTCAAATTTTGATTTTTTATACAAAATAGGACCCTCCGGTTTTAATGCACTTTTTACAGCGATTTGTTAATGAATCGAACGCCTGTTGTAAATTCCTTTGTGGAATGGTCAGAAAAGCATGTGTCGAAGCTGGTTGTATGGTCAAAATATCCTCAAAATAAAAAATAATAAATAGTTAAGCTTTGGGAATAAGGAGTAGTCACAGGACGCTAAATCAGGTGAGTACGGTGGATGGTTCAACATACAGACATTGTTTTTTGCCAAAAATTGACGAACAATAAGGGAAGTGTGGGTGGGTGCATTGTCGTGCAACAAACACCAATTGCCTTTCGTCCAATATTTTGGATGAATGCGACAAATTTTGGCCGTCAAACGCTTTAAAACAGCTAAGTAGTACTGACCTGTAACTGTTGGTCCAGTCAGAACAAATTCTTTGAGGGTAATACGCTTACTATCGAAGAATGTAATGAGTATTGTTTTGATTTTGGATGGAACTTCGCTTGCAGTGAATTTAGTGACTTCCATTCTGCACTTTGTCGCTTTGTTTCAGAATCGTATTGGAAACACTAAGGTTTATCACCTGTTACAAAGAACTTCAAGAAGTTTGCATCGTTTTCAGTGACTGAAATGATATCTAAGCAATGTGCGCATCTTATTGCTTTTTGTTCAAAGGTTAAAGCGCGTGGAACAAATTAAGCACACAATTTCATTTTGCCCAAATTTTCATGCACAATTGTCCGAATCGTTTCTTTGTGGATATTTAAAGACTCTTCCATCAATCTCAGTGATGCACAGAGATTGTTTGCCGGGAAATTTCGTACTTTCTCAGTAATTGATGTCCTAGATGAAATTGGTCTTCCACTATGTTGTTCATTTTCTACCATATCTCTTCCATCCAAAAACCGTTTGTACCACACAAAAGAATTTGATTTACTTAAACAATAGTCGCCGTAAACTTCTTTCAGGGTTGGTATGTTTCCGAAGCACTTTTACCAAGTTTTGCGTTAGAGTTAATCAAAGATCTTTGCTCCATCTTAAAAAATCAACATAAAAAAATTCACTTCTCTCTCTCTCTGTAATGACGCTCATCTTCTCTCAAGTACTTAACTACACTCATGTCCATAAATTAAGGATAATTAAGAATCACACAGAAATTGAACTCTAAAATAAAAATTTCACCTGTAGAATTATCACACATCTTGAAGAAGAACATGCAAATTACAGGACACCACCAGATGGCGCGGATAGTACGTCACAATGACGAGAGTGTAAGAGAGGGGTATATAAGGAAGGGTGGCAAAAAAGTAAAATTGTTCACAAGCGCTTTAAAAGCCTTTCCGTGCAATAACCGCATAGTTATTGCACAAAGGAAGCATTTGGATGATTTTTTACGTGGTAGAATTATCGGACGACTGGAATGTGGACGTGCGCAGCTGGAAGTATCCGAAGAACTTGGAATCGCCCAGAGTGTCATCTCCAGGCTTTGGCAACGATTCCAAGATGGTGGTAATGTGAGTAGATGTTACAACACAGGTCTGCCCCGAGTTACAACGCCGAATGAGGACCGGTATTTGGCAGTTACTGCCAAAAGAAACAGACGGAGCACAGCATCAGACCTATCTTGTCAGCTCTCTTCAGCTACCGGTACGACAGTTTCAAGGCAGACCGTGTACAGACGCTTAGGGCACATTGGTCTATATGCTCGTAGGCCTG
Organism: Trichonephila clavata; assembly: GCA_019973975.1. Classification (NCBI taxonomy): domain Eukaryota; kingdom Metazoa; phylum Arthropoda; class Arachnida; order Araneae; family Nephilidae; genus Trichonephila; species Trichonephila clavata. The sequence continues at coordinate 109,018 of BMAO01002971.1, forward strand.
TCAGATGTGTTCCTCTTACCGCAACTCACTGTCGCCTGCGATTAACCTAGAGTAGAGAGCATGCATTGTGGACACCACAACAGTGGACTTGTGTGATGTTTTCAGACGAGTCCAGGTTTAGTTTGCAGACTGATTCTCGCCGGACTTTCATATGGAGAGCGCCAGGTACCTGTTACCACCATTGAACGACATCGTTACGGTGGTGCAGGATGGCTCGTTTGGGGAGGAATTTTTCTTGGTTCAGAGTGTAACGATGGCAGGCCAAATCTATCGGGATGTCATTTTGGAACAACATGTACGTTTGTTTCGGGGCGCCATGGGTGCTGAATTTCTGTTTATAGATGACAACGCCCGTCCTCACCATGCAAACATTGTAGACGAATGCCTTCAATCGGAGGATATCACCCGTATGGATTGGCCAGCATACTCACCGGACTTGAATCCAATACAGCATGTGTGGGATATGCTTGGCCGATGAATTGCAGCCCGTCAACCCGTCTACCGGAACTTCGGAGGACATTGCTTGATGAGTGGTGTAATATTCCCCAAGATCAGATTGATAATTTGATACTCAGCATGCGTAGGCGTTGTAAGGCCTGTATTGCATCGTCCGGGAGACATACTCCGTATTAACCATCATACAAATCATGTTATACTGTTTTTTTAATAGGTTCTTTTTCGAAATTTGCTCCAGGGAGTAAAAATCGTAATTTTTATTAATTATGTCAAACATATAGCCTCTTTTTTGCTCTTTACCTTTTGTTTAATAAATAGACTTTACAAATAAGTCAAATTTGTTTTGCTTCTGTCTCTTTCTTTGCCTGAACTTCATTATCCTTAATTTATGGACATGAGTGTAAATACTCACAACTTGTTGGCAGTGTATCATCAGACCATGGATGTTATGATACATGTTCATTTGTACTCATGGTGTCATTAGCACCTGCGCTCTGGTACGAGTCTTAAAACTTATTTGTTGTACTGTGTATATGGGGCAATAAAGGGTATTATCCCTTTAGAATATTTATTTTCTTTCAAACTCGACAAGTAAACAGTCTACAATTTTATCATGTAATTTCACTTCCCATTCATTGCATGATTTCATTTTCAGGCTTAAAATATTAATAAAGTAGTGGGTAATATTTCGGTTTTGAATATAAAGTTAATAAAAATTTTTATTGGCATCTTTTACAGCAAATATTTTCTAAAAAATTTCTAATAGTCTGCGTATTTGTGTTTTACCATTGAAGACCTAGTACATTCCCGGAAGCTGGTACCTCATTTTAGTGCAGCACCATAAAGGTGGATACCAATCATTGCAGGTAATTATTCTCTAGAGGGAGGCACCTGAGCTCTGACGATGCGAGCCTGTTCAAGGATTTAATTTTTCCAAGAGCACCCATGCCAAACAGACAGTCCACGTATCTTTTACGTGCCGCATAATCATATGACATGGCCGCTGTCGATTTTCTGCATCATAAAAATACACCGACTTGGGCCGGGGTAGAACCCGCAACTGTAAATGTAGAAGACCAGCGACAAACCAAACACGCAACCCAACCGACTTGACATTAAATTAAATTTCGAGAAAATTACATATATTCTTATACATTTTATTTTTCTACTAGTCATCACCATTCCACTTCGCTAGGTATTTAATCAGGTTGTGTGACAAAATGTAGTCTTTTTAAGTTGTTTACTAATTTCTAGCACTTAGCTTTGAAAAAATTCTTATATACCTCGTGTATTAATTTAAAAAGAACAGGAGTCGAATTGCTAAAAGGGAAGTAAAATTATCTTTTATAACCCAGTAACCCTTCCCGATCAGTGTCAATTTCCAAAAAATGCATTTCAAACGGACGCACACAATAAAAAAAAATACTGTCGAAATTTCAAGGCTGTACATAAATAATTCCAAAATAGGAATTTTAGCAATCTGGGAGTTGAAACCTTTAAAAGACCTGTTCATACCGAATTTCTACTCAACAAAAGATACATCTGTGCCAAACTTAAAGTCTTTAGGTCTAATAGCTTAGAAAAAGGAAGTTTTTTATATTTTTAAAGCCATCGTTATCTCCAAAATTCCCCTTAGGAGTCCATTTCAAATATTAAAGAAACAGAATGATCTTGTAAAGTATACTCATGTCCAAAATTAAGGTCACAAACACAAAATCTCCGAAAATTGATGAACTATTTGCTGTGTTGCCACGAAATTTGACACAGAGACGTATTACAGAGTGAGAAAGAATATAGCAACATAACAATTGAGAAAAAATTTTAATTTTGAATTAAGATGCAGGATATATCAAGAAGTACGAAATCATGAATCAGAGAGAAAGCATTTAACTCGTTAAAAGTCTGTGTAATTTTAAGTGTGACCACCGTGCACCGGTATGCATGCTTCATTACAAGCTGTAACACTATTTATGAGGGTGCCAATAAATATTTGTGGCAACAAAGCCCATTCTATTAAAAGCAGGACCCCTAGGGTCCCTGGGATGAGACTACCCTGAGAAAGGGCTTTTTCTAGACCATCCCAAACATGTTCAATAGAATTGTGTTCAGAAGATCTCGAGGGTCAATCCACACGGCGAATATCCGCTTCTTCAGGAAATTCATCAACACTGTGGGTTCTGTGTGGCTGCTCATTTTCGTCCACAAAAATGAAGTCCGGGCCCGTATCACTTAGAAAAATCTCATATAGGCTTCCAGGATCTTGTTCATGTAGCGCTGTGAGTTTAAAGTACTCGCATGACAACGTGCAGCGATGTACGACTACCCAATAGGATGCCGCCACAAACAAGGTTTCCTTCACCACCAGATCTGTCAATTTTTGTCATGTAGGAGGGATGAAAGCGAGCTCCACTTTCTCTCCAGATGAAGACTCGACGAGAATCACTTTGTCTGGGGAATTTCGACTCATCAAAGAAACACGCCCTCATTCTTGTGGTGTCCATGAGTGATCTTTTCAGCTTCCCAATATCCGGTCTTTCCTGCTAGATACAATCAAAGGGACACACAATACTGGACGCCGGCGTAAAGGTCAGCCTCTGCTAGACGGCTGTAGAGCGTTTGCCTGGAAATTCTTCTTCCAGACACAGCAACAAGTTCACGAACAAGAGGAGGAGTCGTTGCTCACCTATGTCGTTGCGCGTTTTAAGCCAAGTGACGATCCTGTGCAAATGTTGATGCTCTGTGGCGACCTTAAATAACCTTCCTGGTGACAACACTACTTGTTTAGTATTGATTCCACAGCCGGGAGACCACCTCCGCTTAAGACTGGTCAGCTTCAAGACTGCCAACGGCTCTACATCTCAAGGAATCATGTGAACGATTATGAGGAGGCATCCTCTTAGCTAACAGGCTACCTTGTTTGTTTTAATGCAATATTCACAAAACTGCAGGAAATAGTCTCATATGCTTAAACGGTCTCAATCCAGTTTCATTCTGCAAAAACTAACGCTAATCTTTAACTGAAGGTTGATATTGTACTACCTGATCTTTAAAATGTATAAAATACAAGTTCTAAAAGTTTTTCTTTATGCAATTTAAAATTTTGACGAAAAACATGCTTGTGACCTAAATTTTGGACATGTGTTCAATTTTAAATACATCATTGTTCAATTTTAAATCGTATCATGTTATTTGGGTTGTTTATGTTTCCAAGTATCAGCATTTGACTTATCAATCTGTGAAAAAAATCAAGATATTTCAAGCTGTTTTGAGCTCTCTCTTATATTTTAGATTCTTTGCCTAATTTGCTAAATATTTTTGAAAAACTTAATAATATAATCACACGTAAACTTTTTAAAAAAACAGCTGGATCATACATTGAAATATAAAATTGAAAGATTTTAAAAGTATGTAAATGGGAAAAACGGAGTCAAAAGTAGGAAAAAAAGAAATAGGAGATAAAAAATAATTTCAAACGGTTCTAAGAAAAGTTGATAGCTGAAAATTCTTTGATAAATAAAAACACATTTAGCAGATATTTCGTCCATTAGGTATTCAAATATTCAAAGTATTCTCCAACCCTGCAAAAATTTTGAAGAAACTTTTTTTCTTGCAATATAAAATATTTCACTCAATATTTAATTATTCTTGTAAAAGAATGATGCACATTCAACTCAGTATTGTCAACCTTCAAATTTTGTTTTCAAAGAAAGTCAAGATTAAACTCAATTAATTTAATTAAGTATCTTAAGATAAATTATTTGTGTATGGGATTTATATATCTCTATAACCAGTATAGTTAAAATACTTGCCCACTCAAAAGGGATAAAAAAAATGAGAATTTTGAAAATGATTAATGTAGGCAAGTTTTAAACTTTTTTTCGGTGTTTCCTCATCCTCCTTCATCCTCAAAATACATCTCCAAGTAATTAATTTTCATATTTCCTTTCCTTCTCTAACAGTTTTTGATAATTTAAGGAATTACATCTGTCGTTAAAAATTTAAAATTGAACAAACTATATTTGAAAAGAAATCATATAAGCGTAACTGTTCTTCTATCCGAAGTCCCTAGATCGAATATTGAAATTAACATTTTATTTAGCTTTCGCTATAAAACTAGATAAAACTTTAAAACTAGATAGACTTTTCTATTTTTTTATTTCCTTCAGAATCCCGAATACAAGTAAAGCGTTTTTTTTCTTTCATTTTAAAATAAAGTAAATTTTCTAAATACTTTTAAAAGTGAAAGTATGTTAAGTGAATCTTGTTTTATAAAAGAACTATCCGCCAGAAAATGTTAATAGGTTATTTTAAGGGAACAAAGTAAGATTTTTAAAAAAAATCTTTTATTTTATAATCTTCAAATTTTTTTTGTTTTCCCCCTATGTATTTATGTTATGTAAAGTAGTTTTTGTGCTCAAAATACAGCAAAAAGGCAACCGTTTAGTTTTTTTAAGGAAATTTTTTAAAATTCATGATATTAAAAGGCTACTCCTTCTACAATAATTGACATGCAGGTGTGAAATTCGATTTATACCTTTACGTCAGACTATATATAACAAAAGTTGGGATGTGTTTTGGAATAACATGAGTGGTATTCGTAATTTTTTTTCATGAAGGTTTATTGAATATTCCTTACAAAAGTGTAAATTCTAAATTAAATTATTTTTAAAAAAATAAATATTGCTTTGATTTAAAAATGCATATCAACTTTTATTACATGCATTACTTGCAACGATTCGAAAAAAATATAAAGCATTAGGCAAGGAGGTTGTTACTGGCTTATATTGATGGTACCGATACAAGCTCAAACGTCTTCCCGTTGATATTGTGCGATAGTTAAGAGAGGTGGTGCCAGCTCAGGTATCATCTTCGTCACTTGACCACGGTCCAAAAATACAAGGTCCGTCGCCCAAAGCCCTCGAGTAACTGAACAGTGTGCGACGTTAAAATTCACTCACTCAGAACGGGGAAAACGTAATCTCACATACGAGTATGAAATCGTGTTCCCTGAAGTGATCAAATATGTGTAATCATAGCCCTGAATGGGTTCAAGATGTTTTACATTTTTTCCAGCACATATTGGGTTTTACCCTTTAGCTTGTCTTGTCTGTATATCGCGTACTCATTTCGAGTGGCCCACTTAATAAAAGTACATTATTCGATTTCTTTTTGATCGAATCATTTCTAGTTTGATTCAATTGCTTCTCCACTCCTACTGCGTTCGGATCCCTCGCGAACCCCAAAGATAATTAAGATCACCACCTGAACCAATATGATGTGAAGGTACCGTGATTAACCTGTATTTTCTAACTACTAATTTAGAGAAAACCAAAATTCTAGTAAAACATTTCACAAAAATTGACTACACAGTATAAAAAGTATTTTAATATTAAAAATTGAAATAAAAATGTAAATACGTCTCTCTCTCTCTCTCTCTCTCTATATATATATATATATATATATATAAATGGATGGCTGTATATATGAAATCGCTTCACTACACTGTACAACTGATTACTTTGAAAATTGGCATGTATATGTATTTTTTGTAGAGAAGGTTTCTGTGCTATCTTCTTTGTTGCAGCTCTCCACCAGGTGGTGCTACAGCATATCAACTTCTGCACCATTCAATCAATCGCCAAGTTGCCAATAGGGTCGCCAAGCACAGAGAAATTTGATTTGGATAGGTTCTCCTTTAATGTTACTCTCTCTATGTATAAATGGATGTTTGGATATATTAAATCGTTTCACTCCAACACCGTTCAACCGATCACTATAAAAATTGTTATGTATTTATTTATTTATCTTTTTTTTGGTGGAGAAAGTATTTGTGCTATCCTCTTTGTTGCAGCTTCTCATCCAGTGGCAGAAAAATAAATACAACAGAAAGTATTATTAACGTATTACAATCCAGATATATATTATTTACACTATTTTAAGCGTTCATTACACAAAATTTGTAACAATGTGTTACTTTTGCCGAGCAGAGATCAGCTTAGGAAGGTGCTTTCAAAAATCGACCCACAAGAGAGTTACGAGGCGTTATAAACAAAAAAAAATTCTTTTTGTCGGCTATTAGATCTACAGACTTAAAATTTAGCAAATATGATTTTTTTTTTGTTCAGCTGAGATATGCAAAGAGTTTTTTTTGTGTGTTTAATTTGCAATTTGCATAAAATTAACTTATTAAAAACTTCTTTATCCTTCAATCTGTGTTGTTTAATTTTTCAATTCACCCGGGCGAAGAATGGGTATACCAGCTAGTACATTATTAAAAAAACATAAAAATTTAAAAATAACAACAGTAAAAAGATCATTATTATGTATCCTCAAGCAAAAAAAAATACGCACAATTTAAATATACTTATTCTAACAAATAAAGATGCATTTCAGATTTTTACTCCTGAATGCATATTTAAACTGACTCACGTGCCTTAAATAAAACGGTACAAAATTCATGATTGAAGAACCTATTTGATGTCAAACAGAATAACTTGCCAAAGAAACAGAGCCTATATAAGTTAGAAAAATAGGCCGAAGCAAGAACAATGAACAAACTTCATATATTCAGTTTCATTCCGTCAAAGAAACAAAATATCTTCATGATCAAAACAGAAAAGGAGAGAATGAATTATACCCATGGATTATTCTTTTTTTGACAGTGATCGAATGCTGAAGATTACGTTTCTCTAAGATGGACTAAGATCGAGGTCAGTTGTCCAAAGATCCACGATGTTTTGTACAAACAAAAGCACTTGATGGATCTGAAATCTTTAAATTTTTAACATTGATAGAATCGAAGTATTTGTATTTCATAATATATTTGCCACATGAATTAATTTAAAATATACTACAATCTCAATTACTTTAAGGCTGCCGTTTGCGGTGAATTTTAAATTCGAAAAAGCAATGTTGATTTTATGGAAAATTTACTTTCCTCCACAAAACTGAAACTTTTGAGTATAAGTCGATCCGTGTTTACGACGCGAGAGTGCGTTTTTTCTTCAGAACTTCCAATTTAAAGGTTGGTCGTCTAATTCAAAAGTCGTGGGTTCGAATACCACCTGCAATGGTCTAATTTCTGAGAATGTTATTTTTTTTTTTTACTATACTGTTTTATTAGAATAATCAAATTTAATTAATGATTAAATAGTAACAAGCGAAAAAATAGCCCAACACCATTATATAGAAAGAAAAATAGCTTTCTATTTTGTCACTTAATATTGTGATTCTGTTTTATGTATATACATATTTATATTAATTGCAACTATTTAATAAAAAAGTAACTAAAATAAAAATCACTCTTTCTGGCCTAAGTAGGAATTGACTTAATTTTTTTTTATATTACTGTTTTCACTTTGAACAAGAAATTCTGTTCTGTGTTTTCTTCGCTGGATATTTCATAGCATTGTAAGACTATACATTTTTTTTAAATTGTCATCTAACAATAAGTCCTGGCATTTAGCTTTCAATTGTATTGAAAAAATATTCCTTTTACCATTGCTTCTTAATTTAAAAGGAACAAGACTTGGATTTCTAAATTGGAAGTATATCTTGCACGCACCCCCTTGGGAGTTATTCTTATTTACACTCCTTCCCTTGTAGTCGATTTCCTCAAATACCATTTTTAGCAGATCTCTACACAACAAAAAATATATTTACTGAATTTAAAATCTGTAGATCTAATAGTTCCACAACAGAATTTTTTTCTATACCTCCTTACGTAACCTAACTAACTTCGTAACCATCGCCCTTTGAATTCGATTTCTACAAAAGCCGTTTTAAACGAATATCTACCCAAAGCAGGAAACATGCTTTCTATAGTCAAAGTCTAATAAAGAGGTCAAAAATGGGAATTTTTTAAATCTACAACACCCCGGTTATTCTGCTCCTTGGAAGTCGATTTTCACAAAACCCAATGTGGATCCCTTTTCAACAACAACAAAAACATGTTTGCCAATTTAAATTCTGCTGGTGTATTAGTTCAAAATCGGGAATTTTTGACTATTCCGACCTCGCAAGTCTCGCAACCCCTCTTGGCAGACGATTTTTGCAAAGTCATTGATGGAGAGATCATTGATTCAAAATAACAAAGTTCAATATGATGTATTACGAACAAACGCGAGTGATCGGTCGCTGTTCTTAGCGAGATTTTCTCAGTTCAAAGAATTATTGGAAACATTCAAGTTTTTTATGTACCCTGATGTGACTTAATTTAATAAACTGAACTTGTCCCAATTCGATTGGTTGGAAAATAAATAATTTGAAATGCAACCAATTGATTTTCAGTCTCGTTCAATATGGATTCAAAAATTTGTTGAAAAAGGAGAAAGGCTGGAATTGATTGAAACAGAAAAATGAACAAGCAAAATAAGTAAAAATGTTAGTAATGAAATTTCGGAAACAAGGAATTCGATTCCAGACACATTTAACAGTTTGAAGAAGCTGGACCATCCTATTTTAACCCTATTTTCATCTACCTACGCCTGTGAGTCATTATTTTCAGAGATGATTAACATTAAAGACTCGCTTAGAAACCATTTGGCAGATGACTCCAATTCAGCATGCATTCTGATAAAAGTAACATCTACAATCCTAATTTTTCATCTAATCTGCACAACAGCACACCACTCACTAATGTTACTTCAATTTGAATTACACGTATAACTAAAACGTTTACTACTATGAAGTACAAAATGTAGTTTTTCGAAGTAAATAAAGAGTTTTGAGTCGTTAGTATTTAGTTTTATTTCCCAAAAATCACAAAAGTCAAAATTATTTGGCGGCACGTCTGTACCTCATTAAGTATTTCTTTCGAAAAAAATGGCGTGGCTGCGGTAGCCAAGTGGTCTAGGCATCGGATCGTGGCTAGCGTGTCATGAGTTCGATCCCAGAACCAATGAAGACCCACCGTGTAGGGGCACGATGCACGTTAAATCTGTCGAGAGCTCAAACATCCTCCCGTTGGTGTGGTGTGACAGTTAGGAGAGGGGGTGCCAGCTCAGGTGTCATCCGTGTCACTTGACCATGGTTCAAAATTACGCAGGCCGTCCCCAAAAGCCCTCGTGTAGCTGAACAGTGGGACGTAAATATTCACTCACTCGAAATAATGGCACGTTGATCCATAAACGTTCGCCATCTCTGTTCTAAGTTACTTATTATAAACTTATCCTCAAATCATTTACTTATTTTCGGTGAGATATTTTTTATTTTTTTAAATTCTGAATAACGAAATCTTACTTTGATTATTGATTTGCTTATCAATACTTGGAGCACTGTGTGATTGAAAAAAGGAGATTTATAAAACACTGCCGAGCATTCTAAAATACTGTATTTTAACTTTCTTTCATTTATTTTACTAACATAGTAATGTTTCTGATTCATAGTAATGTGTTATTGATTTTTTTAATAAAAAAATGCTCCACATTATGCATTTGCAAGGAAATTGTTAACATCTATTATTATCGTGTATCGTTTATTTGTTCATTTTTTTCAGACTTTACGCCACAATTTCTTGGGTGCCAATGATCAATTTTTTCAATTTTTCACTACAAAACCCAAACTTTAAAAACAAATCATCGCTCTTTTCATAAATTTGTCATTGTCCAATCTTCCGAACCACTTGAGCCTTCCTCAGAGAGAGAGAGAGAGAACCATCTGATAAGAAACAACAACAAAAAAAACAACAAAAAAAGCACCCCAGACACTGAAAGCTCCAACAAAGAAGAAACAAAACCGTAGAGGATTTTTACTGGTACTTCCGGGTGATCCTGGAAGAAAAATAGGCTGCCCAGGAACACTAGAGATTAGACTTCCACTCCGTGCAGAAACGAAACAATTACAATGTTCTACAGGGACCAGGCTTGACTCCTTGCCACCTTCACCCCTCCTCTGGAATCAGCAAGAGAAAATAAAAAGGAATGGTATCTTCCCGGGGAAGATAAACTGCACTTGGATTTGTTGGTCGGAATCTTCCGCGGCAAGGAGCCACGTCGCAGAGAGCTGTAATTGTAGTGCTCCTGGCTTTCCTTACGAAACTTTGACAAGGGCTGAAGCCTTAAGTCCTGCAAGAGAGGTTCTTTTATGGTTGATAACAGGGAGCTCTCTTTCGATGGTGGATGTTATTTACCAAGTGCTTTGATAACGGTTGGACAGTCTCGCCTTTTTTATCACTACTGGCTGTATTTTTCCGTGTAAATTCGAATGGTGTGCTTGTTGTGCTAACAGGTATAACATTTTATTACATCACTTGGGAATTCAGTTACGGTTCTATGTTTTTATTGGGGAATCAAGGTTTTTCAAAGACTATAAAATGATATTTCAGAGAAAAAGAGATTGGATTTCTGATTATGATTAATCAACAAGTACTCACAATATATTTGATTTTAAAAATAAAGTTTAATGTGTGTATTACTTTTATACATAAATAAGTTATAATTTTATTAAACTAAAAAACACGCTTTTATAGTTAATCAAACTAAAAAGTATAAAAAATAAATTTTAATATAAGAATACAAATAATACCGAGAAAATTAATGTTATTCTGGTAAAAGCGTCGGTGCTCCATATAAACTACTATAATTTCGCTTATTAGTTATATTCCAAATTGCAGAATTATTGTAAATATGTAGTACAAAGCACACACACCCCTCCACATACACATGCGTGCGCGCGCTTTTACGTTAATTTTCTTGTTAATCATTTTATTCTAATATTAAGAATTATTTTTTACTTTTTAGTTCGATTAACTGTAAAAGTGTGTTTTTTAGTTTTCTTTAAACTACATTTTTTATCATTTTTTAGTTCGATCTACAATAAAAGAGCGTGGTTTTTTTTATAGTTTTTTTTTACTATCATTTATTCATTGATGAAATAATCTTAAATGCGTCATCTCCTCTTTTTCACAAAAGGAACACTTTTTTTTTGTTCGTTTGTTGTAATGTATTAACCTTCGCTTTACGGTTGTAACTTAATCTTTTGTCGCCAAATTTGGAAATGTTAACTGGAATTAGTCATGAAATCTGGAAACGGGAAATCGTTAATCCTGATAATCCTAATCAGGAAATGGAACAAAATTATGAAACTATCGTATTGTAATCGATCTTTGACACGCGTGCAAAATTTCGAATTAATCTGACCTTTTAAAGTGGGTAAAAATCGAGTTCAAAGAATCCGTTACATACAGATGAAACTAATAAAAGCATGTTAAAAAAACAACTAGAAAACAGCGAATAATCAGGAGTGTAACGTGCAATTTTAAAACAAAAAATAACATTGAAATGTATAGATGCGTGTTATTATCCGGATGTAAAAATGATAGCTTTAAAAATAAAGAAAATATGAGCATTAAAAAATTAGATTTCTACATGTATCTAAATTCAGTTTGCTTAAAAGAAATAAAACCCTTTATGAACTTTCATTATTGAATAAAATGGACAAATCGTCATCTTCGTTTCCCGTTATATCTGTAAACATGTCGTGAAATTTTGTGTCATCTTCACCATCATTGTTACTATGATCCATATATAAATAATCATCTTCAATTCCATCTATAGATTGTTACATATATATATATATAAATGGATGTTTGTATAAATAACCTCGCTTCATTCCAACACCGTTCAGCCGATCACTATGAAAATTGGCATGCATATGTATTTTTTGTGGAGAAGGTTTTTGTGCTATCCTCTTTGCTGCAGCTCCCCATCAGGCGGTGCTACAGTATATCAACTTCTGCACCGTTAAGTCAATCGCCCAGTTGCCAACGTGGTCCCCAAAAATAATGCCAACTTGGCTCTATCACCCATATTTCGCTATGTTTCCATTGAGAATCGCCATTATGATTTAAGGAATAGCGTTTCTTGCGAATATTACAATTTTAACATAAAATAAATACAACAGAAAGTAATATTAACGTATTACACATCCAGATATAAATTATTTACACAATTTGAAGAGTTCATTACACAAAATTTGTAACAATGTGTTATTTTTGCTAAGCAGAGATCAGCTTAGAGGAAAATGTTTTCAAAAATCAATCCACACAAGAGTTAAGAGACGATATAAATAAAAAAAATCCTTTTTCTCAGCTATTAAATCTACAGACTTAAAATTTAACAAATACTGTTTTGTTTTTTGTTTTTTGTTCAACTGAGATATGCAAAAAGCTTTTTTTTTTGTATGTTTAATTTGCAATTCACGTAAAATTAACTCATTAAAAGCTTGTTTATCCTTCAATCTGTATTGTTTAATTTTTTAATTCAACCGTTGCAAAGAGCAGGTATACCAGCTAGTATACCATAATTTTAAATGATTTTTTTTATAATATTAGGTTTAAATTCATTTCATGAATTGACTATCCACTTACAGACTATTTCTAGCCTTCAAATAATTAGATTAGATGTCTTCAAACGGAACACTAGAGTTCCACGAACCATACTCAGAGGTTCCCCGAGACAAAAAAAATTCTAAAAGAAAACTCAAAATAGGTACTTAAAATAAGTTCACATTTTCTTTGGAGTCTGAATTAACCACAAGTATTTAAAATGCCGTACTTCTCAAAGCGGGTCCCACGGGGAAACTGAAAAAAAATTAGGTGCCGGATATATATATATATATATTTTGCTTGTAATTTCCTGCAATTTTTACTACGGTATAGTAACAGAATATTAAAATGTTTTTTTCTTTATATGCATTACCTAAAGTGTAAATATTTCATTGTTTATGATCCTGATTTTTCAAAATAATTTTAAACTTGCTAGTGTAATGTTTTGCAAAATTAAGCGGAATGGAATGGATTTAAACGACAGTGTTAAAAATGAGTACTTGTGTAAAATAAAATTTTCCAGAGGAGAAAAATAAATATTGATGAATAAATCACAAAACTTGCCAATAAAGAAAAAGAGGAACATCTTATCGACATATCATATCAGATTCTGTTTTAAAACCTAAATTTAAGCAGGACCTAAATTTTAGGCTGTAAATTTAAGAATACACAATAGTTTCTCACACAGTTATTAACATTTTAATGCCATCCTGAAATATGTATTTAAATAAAATTCTTTCTCAATAAAAACAAAACATAGAAAAAAATTAACGCAGTATAGTAAATAAGACTGCAGATAGCTTCAATGGAGCAGACCGTCGACAGTTTGTAAAAAATGCAAACACATACCTTATTTGCTAAATAGTATAATATTAGGTAGATGAGACCCACACACACAGAGCATGGATTAATAAGGAAATTGCATTAATATTTTGTTAAAAAATTTTCATAATAAATGCAGTGGTTTTTAATATTGTCTTTACTTAATGTGGCTATAACATGTTGATCTACTTTATCGCCCGAAAAAAAGCGAACGACATTTCTCGCGCAGGGTATCTCATACCCAAGGGAGTTTAACATTCTGTTTTTACGTACAAAAGTGAAAAAGAAGAAAAGAAAAGTAGGGAATGCAGTATATTTATTACACTTTTCACACGTAAATTTAGTTTTTCTGTTCTTTTTATTAAGGCATTCGGTACATTGTTTATACACTCCTTTAGTCTTTGTCGCGAGTGAGTGCGATGTTTCCACTGGA